>PVKM010009220.1:0-37380 GCA_004027735.1 Carollia perspicillata | reverse complement strand
AAAAAATCTATCACCTTAAATGTAATACCCCAAACCATAAAACTCCTGGAGAAAAACATAGGCAGTAAACTCTTTGACATGAGTTAACAATATTTTTGGATATGTCTCCCTGGGCAACAGCAACAAAAGCAAAAAATAAACAAATGGTGCTACAACAAACTTTTGCATGATAAAGGAAGTCATCAACAAAAAAAACAACAAAGATCAACCTACTGAATGGAAGAACCTATTTGCAAATGGCATATTCAATAAGAAGTTTATATCCAAAATATATAAACTCATACAACTCAATAGTTTAAAAATTGATTAAAAATTGGACAAAGGACATCAATAGATATTACTTCCAAAAAAGACATACAAACAGTCAATAGACATATAAAAAGATGCTCAACATCACTAACCTTCAGGGAAACTCAAATCTGAACCACAATGAGATATGACCTTACCCTTTTCAGAATGACAACAAATCAAAAAGACAACAAATAACAAGTGTTAGTGAGGATTCAAAGAAAAGGGAATGCTAGTGCACTACTGGTGGGAATGTAAATTCATGCAGCTGCTGAAGAAAACTGTACAGAGGTTCCTCAAACAATTAAAAATATAACTACCATACAACCCAGCAATTCCACTTCTGGGTATTTATCCAAAGAAAGCAAAATCACTAATTCAAAAAGATATAGGCACCACTATGTTTATTACAGCATTACTGACAATAACCAAGATGTGGAAGAAACCTAGGTAGCCATGGATATATTGATAAGAAACACGAGAAGATGTGAGACTACATGCACATACTACACTTACATATTGAGCAAAAAGATGAAGAATGAAACCTTGCCATTTGCAAACAATATGGATGGACCTAGAGTGCATTATGATAAATGAAATAAGTCAAACAGAGAAGACAACCATATGATTTCACTTACATGTGAAATCTAAAAAAAAAAAAAAAAAAAACAGAAATAGACTTATAGACACAGAAAACAAACTGCTGGTTGCCAGAAGAGAGAGAGGTGGGCAAATGGGAGAATAAGAGGTACAAACTTCCCAATACAAAATACAGATGCTATGGGAATGTAATGTACTCACAGGTAGTATAGTCAATAATATCATAATAATTTTGTTTGGTGACAGGTGGTTACTAGATTTATCATGATGATCACATGTATATATATAGTTGTCAAATCCCTATATTATAATATAAAATTAATATAGTCCTGCATGTCAACTATAATAGAAATATCTATCAGCTTTGGGTATGTTTTCTACCATTTTACATTTTTTTCTTGCTTTTGAATTTATCATTGGCAGGTAATCATGGTGAAGAAATTTAAAAGACAAATATAAAAAACTCTTACTCATACTTCCAGAGGGACAAAACACCACACATTAATTATTCTTAAATCAATATGATAGATAACTTATTTTCTAATGGAACCAACACCCTGATAATCCCAAATGGATAACAATGATAAGGCTCCAATGAGTGTTTAGCTCCAAGATCTAACAATCCTGTTATAGTCAGGACACACAGACACTGTTTGTACAGTGTGTGCAGCTCAAATCCATAGTTCAGCATCACAGCAGAGGTGGTCGGTCTGGCCTCTGCTAGAAAAGCACATGAGATTAATTCAAATTCTCCAAAGTGTCCTGGGCTAATAAGCTCTGCAGCCTGAGAAGCAAGTTCAATCATAAACAACCACCTTTGGATTGTAGCAGTGACATTGTGTATCATGTTTCCACTCAGAAAACTGCAAAAAAGTGGAGAATTTAACATAAAGAAACCACATTTGAATTTCAGTAGACTACTTAGTCTTATTAATTTGTTCTTGTAATTCTCAGTATCTTTCTGGATTTCTCAATATCTTTTTATGGCATTTGGAGAACACTTTCAAAGCCCCCTTGTAGCTAATTTAATACCTCTGAATTCCCTGTGGATATTATAGAAAGATTGGTAGCTTGGGGGTTTAAGTACTTTACATTTTATTACAAAGGTACAAGCTCAAAATATAAAAAGGCTTATCATCTGAAGAATACTTCCCCTATTTAAAACTCAGTACATATAATGAATTATTTTAGAGGAGAAAATTATTATGTTAGACATGTCACCATCAATAAAATAATGCATTTAAAAACAATTCAAAGACTTAAAAGTCAAGAAAATTAAGAAGAAAGTTCTACTTTCAGTATAATGTCACCCTATATTTATACAAGATCTCTTTTAATGGAATTATTATTCACATAATCTTGGATTTCTTTCATTACTGTTCACTACCATTATCCTAATTACAAGTACTATTCTTGCTCTTTCATATTAGTTAAAAACCACTCCTCAGAGGAACTCAAAGTAAATAAGTTTAATTAAAACTAATCTTTACAATTCCCACTGAGGTAAAAAATGAAATGGGCATTATGCTTCGTTTGTACACAAGAATGCACACCCACTAGAGGAACCCCAGTGAAGACATGACATTAGCAAAATGGGAGTGTCGAGGTGTTTGTGTTCCTGGGTCCTTCCTAGTTGCTGCATTAATGCTTCCTGGTTACACGCTTGCAGTTTATTGGCAAGCACACCTTAATCCCAGGGGTGGCATTCAGATCCACGCTTACTCTCATACACAACCTGCAGAGCCACACACAAGACCAGGCTTGCTTCCTGGCATCCACGGTGAGGTCAGGAGAAGGGGAAGGAAGAGAGAGGGATGGAGGAGGAGAAAGAGGAAGAGGGGATAAGGAGGAAAAGACAGCAAGAAGAGGAAATGGGGAGGAAAAGGAGGAGGAAGAGAACGGAGAGGGGGTGAAGGGGAGAGCTATGATTTCTTCCTGCCCATTTCCAGCCCAGTTCCAAAAGCCCAGCCCAAGAAAATAGTCTGCTTAAAGGGCTGTGTGTGTCTCAGTGGAAATGGAGAAATGTTTTATTTCTTCATCAAGTCATCAGCTACTTAAGTGACAAAGAAGATTAATTTCTAAGAGGCAGGAATATTTAGAACTTTCAAAGGAGAATGTAGCCATTCTTGGTATCTTCTGTCATCTCTTTTAAAATCCTTTTTATGATATAGTATACTTAAAGAGAGTGTACAAAAAAAAAACTTTAGTAAAACATCACATATTAAAGGAAATTGCCAGCATCTCAGGATTCCCTTCATAGTTTATGTAAATTTGAATATTCAAAGAAAAATGTTAACACCTTCTTCTTTTTAAAGAGTGTCTTGGCATAAAGTTCACATAAATTTTAGAATCAGCTTCTGATTCTAAACATACACACACACAATTGGCATTTTGACTGGGATGACATTGAACTCACAGATCAGTTTGAAAGAGGTGATATATGTAAAATATTGTCTTCACATCTATAAATATGGAAGTCCTTCCATTTATTAAGTTTTAGATTCTTCTCATTATTATTAACCAATGTCGCCCTAATACATTTAATTTAAAAAATAGTGTTCTGTACTACTATACATGTTCTGTGTTTTTGTCTTATATATTTGCCATTTTGAATGCTACTTAAATGCTTTTTAAATTTAATTTTCTAACTCTATGTTGCTTATATATAGCAATGTTTTTAATATGTGTACATTAATCTAACAAGCTGGCCATCCTTATAATAAATTTCAACAATATATTTATTTACATTGTAATACATTATCTGTGAGGAAAGTTTGGTTTTTTTCTACTTTCCAATCTTCATACTTTTCAGATTCTTATTATTATTATACTATACTTTTAATACTGTTATTAAAATTCAAATGCGATACTGTCTATAAAATCCGTAATGCATCCCTTTGATAAGAAGGCATTCAGTAATGTTAATGAGTGAATATTAGAGAGTGGCAGATTCACTTGGCCACTCCTCTTCTCATGAGGACAGGCATTGGTACCATCCCCACAAAGCCCAGTTGGTTTCATGCTGCTCGAGTCAGTGGCTATTCTGCCAACCCAGGAAATTATAATCAAAAAGTGACCCCCACCTTTTGCAGTGTAATAATGGGGAGCACTCATCTAGTATTATTTAGTTACCTGCTACATTATAATTTGAGAAGTTTCCATGAAGTTCCCCACCACTGTCACCCAGAGGAGGTGCCATATCCCACCAATAGCACAACTTGGCACCACAGAAAATAGGGTTTATTGGGACAACTGAGATGCTGTAGTGGACTTCGGGTGATTCTCCAAGCTCTCATTGCCTGAGGGCGGTATGCTCTTACCACTCAGTAAGCAGGGAGCTCCATCCTAGAGCAGTACAGGTACTTACAGGGCAGGGACTGGGGATATTTGTGCTATTCTAACATTGGAAGCAACCTGATAAGGGAAGGCTGAATCTCTCCTAGGACACGAACACCGGAGCAGTTTTCTGTGAACCCCCAAAAGCTGAGGAAATGAGGCTCTAGCTCATCAAGATTTAATAGGTGAAAAGAAACAAGTGGTTTTGATCAACCACATTTTCTCCTAAGTAGAGTTTCTTCCTGCAACTTAAGGCATATGTCCCATGAAATCTTGTTTTCAAAAACTAAATGTCCCTTCAAACCAGAAACACTTAGAAAAAGATACTTCCTAAGATTCTGTCCCCTCAAAGTAATCAAAATGCAGATAAACCATATGTCCAAAAATGATCACTGTGGGATTGCCTCTAAAAGGGGGAAAATTTTTAAAGTTTGAATGTGTAAGCCTGGATTAGAAGCATTGCCATTCATTCTCAAGATGGGTGTCAGGCTGCCACAGTACTCTCAAATGCTCTTGGAGAACCTCACAGGGCTCATGATAAATTAAGTGGGAAAATGGATAAAACCCAAACTAGTAAAATTATTTTGCATATACTTTGGAAAGGTATATTAAGAAGTTTAAGAGGGAATAAAGTATATCAAGATATAATAATGATTGCTTTGTGAAAAAGAGTTGGCGTTCATATTCTTTTTTGTAACCTTGCACGTTTTCCAAGTTTTTAATAATCAGTGTTTATAATTTTATCTCCAAGAACATGTTATTTCAAAAAGGTTCTGTGGGTGAATAAAGTGCTCTAGTTGAAGGGAGGAGACACTGTCTTTGATCTAGTTTCTGCAGACCTGGGTTCAAATCCTGGTTCATCCCCTCACCGGGAGCATCTTGGCCACATGCTTGCCCCTTGTGCTGTCAACTATAAAGCAGAGAAAAATCATTCCACCTCGCAAGGTGCGAAACATGACACAAAATACTGTGCATGAAAATAGTAGGCACTCAACTGTACCTTCAATATGAAGGAATTATTTTTACAGAGCTCAATGAGTCATTTCATCATCAGGATATTAACAGTGGAATCAAATCAATAATTTTAAACAATAATTCTATTGTTTTACTGAAAGTGCATGGGACCATTAAGATTTCTTAAAGGTGTGAAGAGGAGTCAAGGTGAGAAGAGTTCTGGAATGTGCACTTTACTGAAAGAAGGATGCGTAGGGACATCCTAGAAAAAGGAGTAAAGAAGAACAAAACAAAACCCACTTTGCTTGAGACAAATGCAAATAGGAGCTCTGAGCTTTTCAGGGGTTACACATAGTGTTTGAGAGTGTCCTGTTGCTGATGAATGGTATTTCTCCTACTCTCTGGCTCCCAGGGGTAGAGGGATAAGCTTCAGGAAAGAAGTGTCATGTCTCTGTCACCACCCTGAGAGTGTCACCTATGACCTTGGCATCTAGAAGCCCTGTCCCTTTTGTGCAGGCCACTTCAAAAAACTCTTATTTCCTGCAAGTATTATGACTTCTGTGTGTATATGTGACCCTGGGGTGGTTAGATATGACTTATAAGATGACAGGGGTCTGGATTTAATTAGCAGGTATCACTAAGTGTTCAACTGCTTAATCACTTGTAGATATTTTGTCCATTCTACATGTGAATCAAAAACCAATTATCCATGCTGTTCACAGTAATGCTTTAAGAGAGGTGGCTGTTTCCTTCATTTAGTGCTGGTCATTGATTAGGCAGACACAAGCTGGTGTAAAATCTGGGAGAGGGGAATGGGTGGTGGGCACAGAAACAGGGAGCCAGGAGTCAGAGTGGTTTCTGCACCACCACCCACTCCCCTAGCAGTCTTCTCTCATCTCTCCATCCATCCATCTCAGGTTATAAGAATCATCCCCTTGAACACACACCTGCTCTGGCCACCAGCCTAGCTGAAATGCTCTACCTACCATAGATGTGCTTCTCATTCTCAGGGATCCAGGATGGGGAGAACCCAACTGTTCTTCCTCCTGCTCTGAAGATATATAAGAAATGGCGTAGAGGACAGTAAGCAATTTCTCAAGCAACAGAGCCTCTTTTTTCTGAAATCCTGACATATTCCATCAATGGTAGGCCTCCCTTGATGCACATCACTGCCTATAGTGGGAGACATTGCTGCATGTGAAAACTGTGTGGAAGCCAGAGAGAGAGCTGAGACTCACAGACATAGTGCATAGCACCAGATTCTTGGAGGGCTGTGGGAGGTTCTGATCTCAAAGTATAAATGGCCAGGATGTGATGAGAAGACACAGGCTGCAGAGGGAGTGGCCTGGGCTCTCTCATGGGTGTTCATCTATGCTTGTTTACACATGGGTTATTTTGCTGTGCCCAAAGGGCTGGGGGAAGCTTTGTCTCTACCCTCCCCCCCATGAATGAATACTCCCTGTGCCTCAGTTTCCTCAGTAATGCACAAGCAGCATGCCCACTCTGATCTCAGCACCAGCACCTGGCTGGGACCAAAAGAGACAGCATCCCTGTCCCACTGAGCTGACAAAGTGCTATGTGTGCATGGATAGTGGGGCAGGGATGACAGATAGGAAACAAATTAACATGATTATGAGCCAGATAGTACCAGCCTATAACATGAAGGTCAAACTCAGAACAATAGGACACGGCTCAGGATAGTGATGGACAAGGACCTGAGTGTGGACAGAGGTGCTACTCAGAGCCCTGAATGGTACAAAAGAGCCTGCAAAGATAGGGAGGACAGATAACTCTTCAGATACAAATATTTGTTCTAAGAATAAGAAAATAGCATGGTGTGAAAGGTCAGGGCAGGGTAGGGCTTACAGCAGGGAGTGGGAGTTACTATCTAGGCTACCATCTCACCATCCAGACCACGCAAGGCTCCACAGCTGTGGCCTGGGGTCTTAATCAGTCTGAAGACCTTGGAGGCACTGATTTGACTGTAATTTGGAAATCAGTCAGTGGTGTGTGGGGGAAGTAAGGAGACCACCACCAGTTGACTGTCATGTCCAAGCACAACATATCCAAGATATCAATAAACCCATGAATGACATCTGAAGCATGAAGGAGTGTGAAAACAAAATTTAAAACTAAAGCATCAGTGGAAGATTATCACCTCACAGCCTTGAAACATTTTAGTCTTCACTGTCTCTGTCCAGCTCCTTCTCTTACTGCATCCCTTCCCACATCCCCCTGGCCAAGAACCAGCCATCCAGCCTCATCTAGCCCTTGCCCTTCTCTAAACTCATTCAGCACTTTTTTCCAATGTCCCTTTGTGTGGGCTTATCACACCTTCACCTGCCATGCCCTCATCTTTTATCCACCAGAAAAATCCCCACTTTCCCTCTCTGAGACCTTAGATTGACTCTTCTGGTGCCCAAAGAGGCTGCATGTATCTCTGCTTCTGCTCTTGACACATTATGCAGCCCTGTTTCTGTTTGTCTGAAACTGGACTGAGTGTTCTCCAAGCAGAAGTGGCATCTGATGCATCATGTTCCAAGACTGGCATAGACAAGGTGCTTACAAAACACTCATTTTTTCTCATCTTTCTAAGTTATTCGCAAGGACTGGCACCCAGATATATTAGTTTCCTATGGCTGGTGTAATAAAGCACCACAAACTAGGAAGCCCAATCAACATAAATCTACTTTCTCACAGTTCTGGAGACCAGAAGTCCAACCTCAAGGTGTCAGCAGTGCAGGTTCCTTCTAGAGGTTACAGGGAAAATCTGTCCCAGGCCTCTCTCCCAGGCTCTGGTGGCATAGCTTGGCTTAGAGATGCATCATTACACTCTCTGCCTCCATCTGTACATGGCCTTAGTCCCATCTCTGTGTCTCTGGCTCTTTTCTCTCTTATAAGGACACTGTCATTGGAGTTATGATCTACTCTAATCCAGATGACCTCATTTTGAGATCCTTATTTTAGTGACATCAGCAAAGACGTATATTCCAAGTAAGATCACATTCTGATGTTGTAGTGCCCATAAATTTTAGGAAGACACCATTCAACTCATTGCAGCTAAGGAACATCAATGCTTTAAGGGGAGGCAGAGAAATGTCAGCCATAAAGACCCTTGGAAGTAGGGACAGGGACATGCCACTGTTGGGTCAGCATGTCTATACTGACCTCCAGCACCTCCTGCTCAGCTCTTGGTCACCAGCCACTCTTGACCTTTATTCTTCTCTCACATCCCTCCTTCCATACAGCAGGCAAGCCAGTCGTTCCAACCCTGAACTCGGCTCCCTCCCAGACAGCTTCCCTCTTCTCCTGGGCTCAGCGGTTCCATAAGAACATTTCAGCTAATCTTTCCCTTTCTTTATCTGCCCCTTGCATGTTGTTCCCCCAAATACAATACAAGGTTTCCAGGCCCTAAATTTGCCCTACACTCCACAAATTGGGGCAGAGGAGGAGAGCTGAATCCAGTGAGTTAAGAAGATAGAGCATGGAGACAGGATATACTTTGCTTCCTGTGCAGTGCTACCTGCCTTTCTTTTGTCTCACCATTTTCTTTTCTGTCACATGGGCTGCATAGTGTTTGTCTTGAGCTTATGCCAACTTGAAACTTTAAGTGGCGTTCACTGAAAATGCGACACATGGTTGATTTCATGCCAAATGAAATTTCACTATAACTCTCTCAACTGCTGACCTGGGGAGTTGTGCAGCTTCCCTAATTAAAAAATTTACCCCATAAAGGCCTTATTTATATCTTTTCTAGAGTGCTTTGGCCTTGACTTCAAGCATAATGTTAGAATCCACTTCTTCAATGTCAAAATATTAGAGTAGTAATGAAGTTTGGAAACCTCTGTTGACTCAAAGGTGTATTTCTTTATAGTCATAAGTGTAATCATTTGTCCTGGACACTTCTGCAAAGTGGAGGATGTTCCCAAGGTATTAAAATAAACAATTTTAGTGCCAGAGCCTCAAGAACATCTCTTGGCTCAAGAAGCTTATACTACAGGGAGCTGAAATCATACAAACGGATCAATGGGGCTCAGCGCCAGAGTCCCAAATCCTCAGTGCTCCCTTAGAAGCAAACCCAATCTCCCACAATAATGCTGATATCCAAGCCTCAGGACTAAATCACAGGAAAGCTTCCAGGCAGTTTTTCCAGCTGCTGCGTCCATGCAAGGAAGGCCATCCTCTGAGGCTGACTTCAATCTGGCTTTTCAGATAGCACACAGTTTAAATCTTTCAATTTTCCCAAATGTACATCAAGAAAAAAAAATAAAATAAATTCTTTTCTACTATTACATTTTTTATTAAGTGTAAATTTTAAAAATATGGCAATAATTAGAAATTAGTAATGCTACGATGTTGTTCATTGAACTAAGCACATTAGTAAAAGATGTTTTCAGAGTCTTCTGTTACCAGGCCACTGCCTTTCTAAGATGAAAGTAACTTTGCGCCCCATGTTGAAAGCAAAAGTTAAATAAAATTGTTATTTCAGGCTAAAAGGCAGTATGTACTTCAAAAGAAGGCAGCTCAGACTACTACTGCACCTTTCAAACTAATTGTTGTTGACTAACATTTTATAATTTGAATAGCTGTCACTAGACTGTTTTAGAAAAAGAGAAGTGTATTTATGAAAACATTTTAATAAGCTACTTGGAAGAAATGTAAGACTTTGAGGGCAAACATCATTAGGGGGATGCAGCAGACATGAGCAGGAAGTTGGGATGCAGAGCAAGAGAATGACAGAAAGAAAGAAGGAAAAGTGAAAATTGGAGACAACATGGCGGACAACAGGGAAAGAATTGAAGATATGAGGAGGGGCTTTTGTGAATAGAAGTACCTAAAATTAAGTTTGCATTGATATAATATCAACTCCTTCATGTTTTGAAAAGTTTTCATAAAGTCTTCTACATACTTAAATGGGTAAATGAGTGATGAATTCCATGTCAGGATCAAAATCATGTAGATTGAAGATCATACATGCTGACTGGTAAGATAATTGCTACACTCAACTAAGTCAGTAGAAGCAGGTTCTAACTGGTTCTGTTGCAGAAAAACAGACTCTTACACGATTTGGGATGACAGAGTAAGCCTTTATTCATGCGCAGACCCAGAGACAGCCTCCAAATTCTGGGCACTGAGGAGGGGTCAGGTGGGTGGTTAAATACTCTTGTAGCAAGGCAGGAAGAGGTGGGGTCACGTGGTATAAGCAGGAATGTGGAAGCTAAGGATACAGAAGCAGAGGGTGGAAATAATCCTGGGCCCAAGACAAAGAGATAGCAGATTATCTGGGTCCGAGACAGGGAGTCGACTAGTCAGCAGGTGGTTGTCTGGGGTCTGGGGGCCAGCAGGATTATCTGGGGTCTGGAACAGAGAGGAGCCAGCAGGGGAGTAAATTATCTGAGGCCTGCTGCAGGTGGCTTATCCGGGGCCCAAGACAGAGAGTTAGCTTTATTTCCTGTGACAGTTCAAAGGCAACCCTAAGAATGTACACCACTAGGAAATTTATCAAAACTTTGGTGAAAGCACTGTACTTGCACATGGGTGAAATATGATTTAAAAAACTCAATCCAGGTTTTAAGGTACAAAGTCAACCCAGCAGATAGAATGAGTAAAATAATGATAATAATGAGAATGAAGATCATTATTTGACCACTATGGTAACAATGATGAAGATGCTGCTGATCATGATAGAAAAAGAGTGTTGATGGTAATGATGGTGATGAGATGATGATGAAGACAATGTTATTTATGGTGATGATGATAATGATAATTATGGCAGTGATAATAATGATTTTGACAATGATGATAATGATGGAGATGTGAGTGATGATAATGGAAATAACGGTGGTGATGATGGTAATGATGGTGAAGGGGATAATGATGGTGATGATGGTGGTGAGAACAATGATAATGGGATAATTTATATGGGAGATAATGTTGACTATAATAATGATGATAACAATGATAATGATGATGATGATAGTGCTAGTGAAGGTGATCATGGTTGTGATGGTGATGATGATGAAAAATATTATCATGATAATATTTTTATGATATTATCATGATGATGATGATGATAGTGATGTTAATGATAATGGTGATGAAAATAATTGTCGCTAATACTTTTGCATGCCTACTATGTGCTATATCCAGGGCACCTTGATTAATTTATTAAATTTACTCTTGGCAATGTATGAGGCTGATCATTGTATAAAACAGTTCCTAGTACCATTTTGTAGGTGATATTTACAATAAGCCTCGTCACCCAGCAAGAAAAAGACAGAGAGAATACACAAAACCAAATTGACCTTGTGTTGGGAGCTGCTCTGTCTGGTTTCAAGAGTTGTAACCACCCCCCATGGCTAAGGCTAAGTGAGCAACCTGACCTCCTGACTATGAGCCAATGAGGAAACAAAGCTTATCTCCCTGGCAAGAGTGCTGCCTCTGCCATCTCTAGCCCCCAACGCTTGGTCAGTTAGTCAGAGTCTATGGGTAGACCCCTCAGAGGAGAGGCAACCCAAGCAGACATGATCATGTGGGAGGCCATCAAGAAGGGAATAGGGGGCTACAGCAAAGTGCGGGCAAAAGACCCTCAAACCCCCTGGCTATTTTGACATAGACCGAGTCCCTTTACCATCTGGAAGAAGCTCTGGGAGAAGCACTTCCTGGCTCTAATCCACTTAAGCCTGAATCTTGAGGGGAGGGGGTGCAGCCCTCTGCCAGCTACTGGGGTAATCAGGCATAAGAAAGAATATGTTAAATACTGTGAAACCTGCTTTTGTTTAGAATGCTCTCAGTTAAATAAGGTTTGTTCCTCAAAGTTTTATGGCTCTTTAGCTATCTGACCCTGACTCAAAATAGGCCCTCAGAGTTCTGTGTTATCTATTGTTTGACCCTTACTCCTTGACATTGATTGATGAGCCTTACCTGTATCCCTGTGTGTTATGAAATCTAATAAATACCATTGAGGCAAGGACCCATGCCCTTTCTCCCTTGAGAGACTGGCCCATTTCCTCCCCAAGCAAATAATGTCTTGGTAGCATTAGTTCATCCATGGCAGACAAGGTAGGGAGCCTGCGGGTGGAGCCCACCCCCGCCACAGACTTGAGTCTGGAGAATTGATAGTCTTCCATGAACAATGAGAAATCAGTTCCTAATGGAAACATGCCTTGGAAGTCAAAAGGTGAGTCTTGGGCCTGTGATCTGAGGCCAGTTGCCTGCAGAAAGAAACTGGAGCAGAAAACACTACAACTGTGAAAGCAGTATTTAGTGTAAGCACTGTGTAGGAGCATACTACTCATTGTCTAAGTAAGATTGTAGTAGAAATTTAAAATATAGATAGAAATTGAAACTGGCACTCTGTATCAGCCTCTGATGGCTCCCTGCTGGCTTCCCAGCTTCAGACTATCACCTGTTGACTAGTTAGTTGATTCCCTGCCCTTGGCCCTGGAGGCTCCCCTGCTGTTTCTTTGTCCTGGGCCCTGGACCACTCCCCTTCCTCTCCTGTGTCCTTGGCTTTTACAATTCTATATCTCCTGCTTGTACCACGAGACCTCTCCCCTCCCCACTTTGTTGCAAAGGTATTTAACCACCCACCTGACCCCTCCTTAGCGCCCAGAATTTGGAAGCTGTCTCCTCTGGGCCCACGCATGTAATAAAGGCTTACTCCATCACCCCAGATCATGTAAGAGTTTGCTTTTCCACAACAAGATGATTGTTTTAGAGAAAGCAAAGAAGAGGCAGCAAGAAAGGAAATGGTATAGAAGGAGAAGGATCTGTGGCAAGCTGAGAGACATTCTGGAGCTCTTTTAACCTAAGTAGAAGGACGTGAGTAAAAGTCAGGAAATAGCCACAGCACATCTGCTGGGAGCTCTGACTTCCTCTCCTCTCCCTGCTCAGAGTCCCCATCAGCCTGCCTCCTTTTTTTCAATCTCCAGAACAGTCTGCCTGCAACTTTCAATAATCCAGTGCACCACTAAGGTGCCAACCACATCTAGGTTGCCGAACAAAATACAGGACACCCAGTCAAGTTTGGATTTCAGATAAGCAACCAATATTTTTTGCATGAATATTTATACCATGCAATATTTAAGAAATTTATATTTAGCTGGGCATTCTATACTTTCATTTGCCAAATTGGTATACCAAACTCTTTTGTCCCATATCTCTCAACAGTTCATTAATCCAGAGGAGGGAAAAAAAGAAACAATCCACTGTGTTTTACACAAATTCAGATTCTCAAATATTGGGACTGGAAAAGAAAGACAGGACAGATTGAATAATAAAGTGGCACACTATCAACTGACTTGTATCCCCTAAAAATTTAAATGTTGACATTCTAACCTCCAATATCTCAGAATGTGACCTTATTTGGAAATCAGATTTTTTCAAGGTAATCAAGTTAAAGTGAACCTCTTAAGTTTAGGCCCTAATTCAATATGACTGGTGTCCTTATAAAGATGGGAAATTTGGACAAAGAGACAGACAAGCACACAGAGAAGACAGACAAGCACACATGTGAAGACAAAAGGTAGAGTGACACACCTACAAGTCCCAAGGAACATTTGATTCTCCTGGAAGCTGGGAGAGAGGCATGGAACAGATTCTTCCCTGGAGTCTTCAGAGGGAGTGTGGCCCTGATGACACCTTGATTTCAGACTGCTGGCCTCCGTAACCATAAGGCAACAAATTTTTATAGTTCTTAGTCACCCAGCTTATGACACTTTGTTATGATAACTCTAGGAAATTAATATATATGTTAATCAAATAAAACTTCAAGTGTGGGTAAAATTATTCCTGCTGAGCACTACAAAGATTGTATGCAGTGCTATGGATGTCAATACCAGAGGATCTTTCCTGGTCACAAGACTCAGAGACACGTCCCTGAGGAAGCCACACTTGCCTTGGGAGCTTAATAGGCAAAGGGACAGGGACAAGGGCAGGGGCTGTGATCCCAAGGGGAATGGATGACCTAGCCCCTCCAGGCTGTGAAAGTGGGTCAGAAGTTGTCATTCTCCATCCAGAAATCTGTGACTTGCCACTGGAGATCAGAGTCACTCATCAACAAAAATCTTCCCAGAAGCAATCTCTTGGGTGATAAGATCTGTAAATACATCACTGGTGAGACTAAGGCACCTCCTCAGTATCTTATCAGGAAGCAAGGGATGCAAATGGAGCTAAAAAAAAAAAAAGACAAAATGCAATCTTAAACCCTAATGTGTGGTGCTATAGTTGTGGTGACCTGTGGTGAATGACAAGAATGATTTAAAAGAAGAGGGAAGGGAGGTGTGCATTTGTGCTCTTCCAGTGCCATGGTGGTGGGGAGGATGCATGCCTGGATTTTAAATGGCCCCTCCCAGATCTTTTTCTAAAAATAACCCCAGAGTTAAAAAGGAAACTGTATCTTGCTACCACAGCACATTGGAAGCATCCTTTAAGAATATCCAGCTCTCCTTGCTCCAATTTTATGCTCACTAAGCAACCTTCTGAGTTGTAATTTGCTGTTCTGAGTAGGTGACTTTTTTCCAGGCCCTGAGCCAGGACTATTCTCAGAACGAGGGTTTAGGCTACAAATGGACAGGAAGAATGGAGGCCAGCCCTCTGACACGAGACAGGGACATGCAAGCCAGAAAAGGGGAAAAGGAGGTCTGAGTTAGTTGTGAAAAGCAAAGGAACCTGAATGCTCCTCAGGACACAGAGGTCCAGCTAGCACAGCTAGCAGCCATGGTGGAGGTTCAGATGATATACCCAGGGAGGTGAAGGGGCCCATGGAGTCTGGGGAAAGTAGGTGGGGCAGCCTTTGGAGACAGAGGCTGACAAGAGGCAAGGTCATTGTCTATAGTGTAGAAGGATGTGGCCCTGTGTTTAGCAGTACCCAAAGGGCAACATAAGTGTCTGTCAAGCTCTGCCAGGCTGTTAGTAGCAAACTCATGGATGTCTCTGCTGTCAAAGCACCTCCTCCTTTGGTAACCAAGACTTCTGGCTCCAACACCCTACACAGTGAGTGCATTTCTGACAGTTCAAGTATGTTGTACAACCATTGAGAACTGAGTAAAAAGTGAGACCAGTTTCAGGTTACCTTCCTCTTTATGTGTTTCTTTTCCTTAAGCTAAGCCCTATTGATGTCCACAGTAACTTGGACAGCTTGATGGAAAATACATCATAGACCAAAACTAATCAAGAATTTTCCTGCAACATTCAGCTGGAAGACTCTCTGATTTATTGAAAATCTCATCCAGTAGTGGATAAAGTAGTTGTGCCAATTAGTAACACAGTGAGTTTAAAATGTGTGGATTTAAAAAATCTCATCCAGTAGTGGATAAAGTAGTTGTGCCAATTAGTAACACAGTGAGTTTAAAATGTGTGGTCACAAACTTGTAAGCTCAAAAGTGGATGGATGGCTCTAGCTCCATGATGGACTTCCATTGAATTTACACTTCTTTCAGACCATTTATGAGTATGTAGCCTATCCAACCCACCACATTCCACCCACGTTTCCTTCCTTCCCATGTGAGTGATATCTGGGCTCAGGGGGAACTTACGTAATAAAACCATGGTGTCGAGGAAGAGGGACAATATGGTCTGTGGCTGTTCTGTGTCTTGCTGGTGTCCGTGGAAGATTATCTGACCCCCTGTGTGCCCTCCACAACAATGACAGAAGTGCCAAGAGCTGCTCTCACTTCAGTGCTCCCACAGCCTCTGCTTCTCCTTCCTGACCAACAAGCTCAATGTGGGTCATTCTCCATCAGCACCTGTGTCTCTCTGGGGTAGGGGATATTGTTGGTGAACTTTCAGATGCCCCTTTATGCCAGTCTGAGGTCTTGAGAGCTGTATTGGGGGAGAGTGTGATGTCATCCACCTCTGCTTGATCTGTCTATTCAGTGATGGTTGCCTCGCATTGATGAGGGGCCCCTCCACCTCTCTGTGGACTCTTTGTTCCCCTTCTCTACTGGGACTTCTTCAGAAGGTGCCCCCATTCAGGCTGGTTTCCTTCTAGTACCCTCCAGCCTCCCTTCAGTGCCAGGACACTTCTGCCCCCTCTCAGGGAAGGGGAATGGCTCTTATCCCTTCCACAGTCCTGCCCTCCATGTGGTTTACAGTGTAGCCCTTATGCTAAATCTTCTGGACTTTGCTCATCATATTGAAGGCCAAGATGTGGCATTAAAAAAACAAAATACAATAAATGAATAAACAAATAAAATGTTTCCTTCTCCTCACAATCTCTTGCAATCAAAAGCCAGAGCCCTTAAGACCACTGGAGAGTACAAAGCCATGATTGTAAACCTGTGTCCTCTGTTCCTGAGGCAATGAGCCTCAGCATCCAGGTAATGATAGAAAAATTACAGAGTGAGAGGGAATTACAAGGACAAAACTGTATCAGGGTCTGAGGGTGGATGCCCGTATTTAACAGGAATGAGAAATGGGGTCCAGGAAGATGTGGGTTTTATTCTACCAAACAGGGACTGGTGAAACACCAGAAGATCTGAGCCAGAGACAGACAACAGGAGTTGCTGCCATTGGCATCTCATCCATCCTCCACCTCAGTGCCCACCCCCTTCCAAGATGGAAAAAAGGGAGACTTAAAGAGATTACCCTAGGAAGGCTGGCTGCCCCTGGCTCTCTCGACTCAAAAATGCAACTCTGCCTCGTGGACACAGCAGAACCACCCCTTAGCCCACACTTCCCTGTAACTGAGTCCTTTGTGATTTGTCCCCCACTGCAGCAGCAGCAAGGAGAGCAAACCAAATCCTCACACCCTGTGCTTTAAATCCAGATTCCCAGCAAGAGTAACCCCTTGACCGAGGGACCATATCTGGCCTCGCCCACTGCCCATCCCTTTGTTTGCTACTTCCAAAATACTCAGCTGCTATGTAGTTCCAAATAACAAGAAAATATTATAAAGAAACAGAGATGCGGTGGATTGTTCAGTTTGAAATACTGAAACCACTAGAGCACTTTGCCAATCAGGACAAATGCCATCTGAATGCCCAGGGAGGGATTACACTTGATAAAATGGCTTAGTATTGCATGTCTCAGAGCCCACAGCCATCGTCACTAAGGGTTCATCCACCTCTGCAACCTGGGTGGACACTTCCTTAAATTGAAAGGTGACTGCTATATGGAAAGCCACTGGAAACATGTAGTCTGGCTCTCTTGAGTTCTCTTTCCCTGTGGATTGTGACCCAGATATAGAAACTCAGGGTGAAACTTGGGGAAATGCAAGACCAGCACTTTTACATCTATATGAATAGATGGGCTTTTCCTTGGGAGCTTACAGCATCGTCCTGTGACCTGAGCATAAAACCCCATGACCCTCAGAAAGACTGCCAGGTGCTATGTTTCTCTCACCTCCCACAGACCCTCAGCTACACATCTCTGTGAGCCCAATAAATGACAGAGTTTGCTGTGGTGAAGTCATAGCTATCAACTTCATTATTGTTCTATACTTACCACCTCATGATTTATTCTTCCTATATTCATAGAAAGAATAAAGCCATTTCAATATCGCTATAAATTCTTTTGCTGGCATAGAGGGGCTTTAATCTAGGCACTTCCATCTGTTCTTTCTCCCAAGATGCTAACAAAATAATCTTCTGCCTAAAAGAAATAACTTCAGAGGAAATTAAAGCCCTGGGTAAATTCAGGAGACTTTTTAATTATTTTGTATTTTTGCCAAAAAGATCTCAAAGTTGTATTTGGTTGGTTTCAGGGATTAGGAGCTATTCTTAATTCTAACACACAAAGAGAGGGACAAAGGTCTGCTGAGGACCCGTGTGTCTCCATTTTTTTGCTGGGATCAGAAGCTTATTTTGCATCAGAGGCTCTAAGTCCTCTCAATGAGAGGGCAGTGGCCTGGCAGCTACTTCAGGGAACTCTGGAAGAAAGCTCATTGAAGAGAGAAAAGAATCATGAGAGCAAAGAAAACTGAACCTCTCGTCCCTGGAGCTCTCCTCCCATGGACTAAGGAGACATTTTGAGCAAGGGGTTAATCCAAAAAGTGTATTTTTTCTTCTTTTTTATAAAGTAACTTTATTGGCATTTAACTTACATACAATAAACTGCACATATTTTAAGGTTATAATTTGGTAAGCTAGAACATGCACACATCCATTAAACTATCACCGTAATCAAAATAATGAATATATCCATCACCCCATAAGTTTCTTTTTTATTGAATTTGTGGAGATGACATTGGTTCACAAAACCATACAGGTTTCAAGTTTATAACGGAACAAAACATCATCTGCACAGTGCATCGTGTGCCCATCACCTAAAGTAAGGTCTCTTTCTACTCCCATTAATTCCCACTTCCACTTACCTCCATGCCCTTTTCCTCTTGCTGTCACCACACTGTTGTCCGCGCCTTCACAGTTTACCCTCAATTCCTCAGCCAAGAGCGCACAATTTCCCAGATGCGTTAACAGTGAGGCAGGTTTTGGCACCTGTGCCTCCATAGAAATTGCATGGCCATTCCAGACTCTAATATGTGTGTGTGTCTTGATTAAAGTTGTCCCCATTTCTTATTTTCCTTAAAGACTCAACTCATATTTTCTTTTCTAGCTAATGTATAACCTGCATCCAGTTTTTTATGTGTTATAGTTGTTCCAATTATTCTGCCCTTTGCTCCTCTCCACCCAGCCTGCCAACTTCACATCCGTAGCTTCACATCCATGGATCCACCCATTATCCATGTCCATATATCCTTCATATATGTTCTTTAACTAATCCCTTCACCTTCTTTCAAGTACTACCTCCCTCCCCGCCCCCCTTAACTCTGTTGCAAAAGGTAGGAATTCCTTCTTTCATTCTGTTGCATAGTATTCCATTGTGTGAATGTACCACAGTTTTTTAATCCACTCATCTACTGTGAGCACTTAGGCTGTTTCCAACTGTTGGCTATTGTAAATAGCATTGGTGATGATGTGTAGAAAAGGGAACCCTGGTACATTGTTGGAGGGAATGCAGACTGGTGCGACCACAGTGAAAAACAGTATGGAATTTCCTCAAAAAATTAAAAATAGAACTGCCTTTGACCCAGTGATTCCACTTCTGGGAATATACCCTCAGAATTCTGAAACATGAATTCAAAAGAACTTATGCATTCACTTTTGTTCAAAAATATCTTAGCTTTATTTTACCCCTAAATGTTATTTATTGTCTAAGCAATGATATTTTTCTGGCCAGTTGATGCTAGACATGAGGATGGGTGCCAAGCAGTGGCATCAGTGCTGATATGCCTGGTTATACCAGAAATACTCAGGGCATGTGGGCAGAGAGTCACAAATGCCAAGACACACCAGCCTATGTCTTATGGTCAAGAAGGAAGGTCTCACGAACAGGCTGGTCTTCCCCACTTCTCCCTGTGTTTCCTGAATCTGGTGTCATTACATATAGGTTGTTACAGCATTGGGAAGAAACAGAAATAGGAAGGAGATAGTGACATGTGCAGTGATGGAAGTGGGGGGGGGGGATGTTCTCTTTCTTTATTCAGGATGTTCCTTTTTGAGCCAAACCAGAGATAACAACTTTCTCAGCTACTATGGAGCCCCAATAGACAAAAATAAAATATTCTAAATTTAGTGTATGTCTTCCTTCCCAGAACTCATGGGGCCACTTATGACAGATGGTAGCATTGATCCAGGATGGAATTGATCGAGATGGGTAAGAGCAGTAAGAAGATACACAGGTCTACAAAAACTCAAGAGCACTGATGGAGGACAAGTTTGGAAGATTAATATACACCTGCATCTCTATTGTATAAGACACAGAAGTACACTCCAGGGGACGGGAATAGTCTATGTTGGCCTGACCCACTCTTTGCTGGATGATTACAGGGTGACTCCATTGCTTCTAAACAATCCAGGGTAATTTGCACTCTTCTTTCACTTTACCACACAGAAAGACAACCAAAGCAAGCAGACATCTGCCTCTTCAACGTCGAGTGGTGGCTCACACCCCGGGAAAATCAGCACACCTGGAGGAAGACCACACCCTGATTATTGATACCTGCTGGTTGCCAACTTTTCTACCTTCAAAATAGGTCAATTCCAGTTGACTCATGTGCATGCCTTTGCTGACAGAGCTATTTTAATTAATATGTCTTTGGAGTGTCCCAAGGGGGAGAAATAGCATTATACCATCATGCACCCTATTAAAATAAGCCTTCTGTAGGAGAAAATGTCACATTATTGGCCTGAAACACTTACAGTTTCCAGTAGTGTTTCTTCAGTGTCCAGAAGTCCCTTCTCTTCCCCTCCCTTCCTCCTCCACCTTTTTTTAGCACAACAAAGTGTTTTTACAAGTTTTCTGTTGCTTAAAGAGAAAAAACATGGCCCATTTACCAAGTTGATTTCCTCCCAGGCTGTGCAATTTCTTTTTGTTTATGAACAATTTTTGTCTACAGGGATGACAGCAAATATTGGTTACAGTGTAATCAGATAAATAGAGCCAGGGGTAGAAAAATAAATCCTTTGAATTATCATCACAGCTTCCTCATAGACCCTGTGATTGGGAGCAATTTGTGAGCCTGTGATGGCTAAAGGTCAAACTAATCTGGAGTAAAGAAAAAGAAATAGAAAATTCAGAAACTGCATCTCTCCAGTACTGTTGCCTCCCCAACCTAATTGTGGGAATAAATTACTTCTCCCCAAGTACATAGAGTCCTCCCTTATTGAATGAATGTTGATGGATTTTCCTATATATGGTGTATTAGTCAGCTCAGGTAGCCATAACAAATACCACAGACTGGATGATGAAAAAAACAGACATTTATTTCTCACAAATCCAGAGGTTGGAAAGTCCAAGATCAAGGGCCAACAAGGTAGAGAGTGGTGAGGGCCCTCTTCTCAGCTTGCACACAGCTGCCCCCCTGTGTCTTCACCTGGCCTTTTCATAACGGGTGTCTATGGAGAGAGACGGTGTTTTCTCTTCCTCTTCTTGTAAGGCCACCAATCCCACTAGATTAGGGTCCACCCTTATGATTTTATTTCAACTTAATTACCTCCTAAAATCCCTGTCTCCAAATATATTGATATGAGGAATCGGGGCTCCAACATACTAATTTGGCAGGGGGGACATAATTCAGTTTATAACACATGGCCATTCTCTAACATCCAGGGCTTTGAGGTCAATAACTTTAAAAAATTAGATATATATAGTAATGATATATATCATGTATGCAGATGATACAGATATAAATAATGTATCTTTAGATATAGATGGCACAGCTATACAAATATAGATAAAGGATATATAGATGTTTTAAATAAATGCAAAAAAAGTGAAAAAGCATACATAGTGAAGGAGCAAAAAGAGTTTTTAATCCTGTAACTACAACATTTATAAAAGCATGCTATAATCTTCTTAAATGTAGTAGGTGGTTAGATAGGCATGATCAGAGTAGGAACCATGAGCCAGATGCAGTGGGTCACCAGGGCAAAAAGGTCCAGGTACTTAGCAATGGCAAAACTACAAGCCATTGTACCACTACTGCCTTAGCATTAACCCCTGGAGATGACCTTGAGGCCTGAGCTGTGTTTCAGCTCCAGGCCCAGAGAAACACCAAAATCAGATGGAGCAATGCCATGGTTGACATCAGGACCAGCTGCATTGACTAATGACCCTCTCTCCTCATGACAACCTATCTGATTACTCAGTGGAGACCATGAGCCTGAGGGGGTACACTCAAAAGCTGATGATTATTCTATTGAGATCCACCCTTGAGGCCTCCAGATAAAAGCCCTTAAGACAGAAAGCCTGGGAGTACTCTCTCTCTCTGCCCCCACCAACTCCCTTTTTCCAAAGGATGCCTGCTCCTTCCCTCCCTCTTTTGTCTCTCAAGGCACATCTCTCTCTCTCTCTCTCCCCTAAGTTCCAAGGGCCCTTCTTTTGCCTCTGTAACTCATTTCTTGGGGCCATTTCTTCTATGGCTCACTTTTTCTACCTTGTGACTTTCTAAGTAAACTTTCTCTTATAGTTTGAGTCTTGACTCTGAATTCTTTTTTAGTCGGAACCCAAGTAGTGAGGTTTCTGAACTGAGGTGTTCTTTCACCACCAGTGTTAAAAATTTCATGATTCACCGGTATAGAGATGAAAATAAAAATAAAAGCACTTTCTCAGGAGCTTTGATATACAGGGTCTGGCAGAAGTAACACCATTGAGTGTGGTAGGTAGGGTATGTGAATGTCTCATATGAGATGGATAGCAATTTGAGCATTTCACCTAAAATGCATATGGTGCACTTGAATGTTATATTGTTATGTTATAGAATTACATGCTTATGATTTTGCAATAAAAGACTTTATGGAATAAAAAAGGGTGTTATTTGTGCCAGACTGTGTATATCAAAAGCTATTATTAAGATATAATTTCTACTGAAATTTCAGAAACATGAAGTCTGGTCAAAAACTAGAGCCGCTCCCCCAAATAATGGCAGCTCTATTATTCATTCTGCTGTATGCAGAGTACATGAAGCAGACCACTGTTACTGAGTTTGTTTCATAAGGAGAGAAGAATGGTGGGTGGAGGGAAAATTGATTTTTGCTAAGTTGAAAACAAAACCAATTTTATAAGATAAGGCATGTGCTCATTAAAGTGTTTACAGGGTTGGTGAAAATGATTTAACGAGCAAAACACTGAACTCTAAAAAAAAATCAAAAGCACAGTGGTGCCTGTTCTCGTTAACGCATTCCTGGGAAAGTAAAGCACCATTTCATTTCTGTCATGGGTGGAAAATGCTAGAAATGTAAAAAAAATCTATCCAATCATTGCAAGTAACAATAATGGAGACCAGTGATGCCACTGGAGGCCACCCTTTAAAAATTATCTCAGGTAACATTGACGAGAGACACCTCCCTTAGAGCACAGTGAGAAAACTTGCTTTGTGCAATATATGTTTCAGAAAAATATAAAAAGGATTTGTGTGACCACTTCTTTTTTTAATTGAAAATGAAATTGGCTTTATGGAGGCATCCAATGAAGGTAGAAATAAATTCCCTCAAAATCAGATTACCTAATCTAATGAAAAACATACTATCAAAGAAAAAATTAAAATGTTTTTTTAATTGTGGAAAGTAAACATCTGAGCACACTTGAGAAATCCCAACACACAGCCAACTTTCTTCAGGTGAATTCCTGTCACCTGGGTTCACCTGACAGACACCCAGTGTCTTCCTTGTTTCCTCACACAGCCTCAGGGTGAGAAGCACCTGGAGTTGCCTCCCAGGAGGACTTCACCTCTTCTTATGAAACCACCTTGTTCTTTTTCTCTGCAATCCCTGTCTCACCAGCTCTCTGGCACACCAAGGAGTCCATGAATATGCTGTCAGTATGCACAATTATTTCCAAACAGTACTGCAAGGGGGACTGTAAATCATTATGGCATTGTTCTAGAGAAAGAAATTTGTCAATGAATAACCAACATACACATGCTGTTCAATGGAGAGTATTGTCTCATTATTCACACTTACTTCCTCACTGTGACTCCCAATCCCTAGGACTGGTTCACATTCCCTGAGAACAAACAACTGAAGAATCTCCTCAATATCTGAGAAATTGAAAGGCCCTTGTGGGCTACCCCATGAGACCTGTAAGATCTGCGATTAATAGAGCAAAGGGACAAAAATCACCCTGAAGTGTGGAAGCTCCCAGACCAGGATCCACTGGAGATGGCTCAGCAGATGTGAGAAGGAACACAGCATGCCAACTAGAAAGGATGTGACAGAGAGGGGTGAGGGAACAAGACCTAGAGAGAAGTTAGTCACATCAATAAAGGCCCTAGAAGATAGTTCGGCCTCTGTCCCCAGTGGGGAGAGGATCCCCACTGTAAAATGGGTGCTGAGTCTGGCACCACTAACCCACTAGCTCAGCCAGCTTTGGAGCTCCCTGCTTGTAGACAGAACGTGTGCTGATCTCACTTACTTCAAAACATCCATGCACTGGGCCAGCTGTGCCACAGTCCTCACTGTGAATAAAACAAATCAGCTTACTCATTTTACACATTAGTCTTACCAGCTTGGCTAATGTGAGTCTACCTCTAAAATGTGGAACCACTCTCAATGTGGCTGACCAAGCCAGCTGTTTGATCCAGGGATGTTTCTTGAAAGACTGAAAACCTAGCTAAGAGAGAGACCAGTCACTCATGCCTCCACATGGCCACAGGGACAAGACCAGGGTTATTTATCCTTGAGACATCTACCATAGTTCTTTTCTCAGGCTTCAGACAAGAAGATATATAATAAACAGGACCTCTACCCTCTGGATGGTAAATGGACCAAAGACCCTCTACTGAGCTCCTGGACACCCACTGAAACATCCCCAACCATAACTGTACTAGGAAGCCCAAAACACTAGAGATGCTGTTCTGGGCATGTCTTCAAAGACTTAGGAGGTGTCTCAAAGGTTGTACGGCCCCCCACCTTAATTTATCCCTATAGGAACAAGCTTTGGTCAAATGGCCAAATCACAGCCTTCGCAGCATCCCAATAAGAGACAGGTCTAAAATGGTCACATGCAGGAATCATTGCATTCTTCAGAAGCTACAGGCCCAGGAGTTTTCAATTGGATTATTCAGACACTTTAGTATCTGAGATTGATATAGAGACCTGGGATTATAAAAAGTGGAAAAAATAAAACAATGATGTTCTTACTTAATAAAACATAGCATGCCTTGATCAGAGTATAAAAAATAGATAAGCAGATAAGGGTATAAATTTTTGCAAGCTACATAAGGTCAACTTAGCAATATCTATCAAACTACTGAAATCATGTGCCTTCTAAGCAAGTCATTCTACCTCTAATAAATCATTTTAGCATTGTTTATAATAAAAAATACATACTGGAAATCACCAAAATACATAATAAATACGTTTTTGCACATCCATACAATGGAACATTACACAGCTTTTGAGAAGGATAAGAAGTGCCCTATGCACTGGCATGAAAAGTTATTTCAGGGTTATTGAGTGCCCAAGAACAAGTTGCACAAACTGTGTGCACATTACCCATGTGCTTGTACAAGTGTGCAATGTTCTGGGTTAAGGCACTATCTGAAGAGGTTATTTTGGAAGGGTGGCACTGCATGGCACCCCGTGACCATGGGCATGTGCAGAGCGTCAGCATAGACCCACTTCGTCTGGATGCAGCAAGGATCACCTGAATGAATGAATGTACACAAAGCATGTAAAACAATGCCTGGCACATAGTAGGCACACTATGAGTGCTTGCAATTTTCAATTACTACTGTTAGAAAACATTTTACTATGAGTTTGAACTGCTTTTATAATAAGAAACAAATTAATATAAGAATCAGCCACATTTGAGAAATCTTACTTGGGCCTGTGCATCTGCCTCCTCCTTGTCTGCCTAGAGACAAGCTGGCATCCACTTTAGCATAAGACGTGTTCAACCTGGAAACCATAGACACTCTGCCACTGAGATGAGAATACAATGGAATATCCCTTTTGACTGGAACAGCTTTCTCTTTCCGTGTTGCTGTCCTGCTTCCTTGCAACAATCTAATTCATCAATGATGATCCAGAAGGGCTTGTCCTGGGTCACTCCAGGCTGACAGGAGGGAGGCGGCTGCAGCAGCAGGGGGAGACTCAGCAACCTCTCTCATCTCTGCCACTACCAGAGTCTCCACGGGAGAGTTTTTACCATCACAATTACCTTGGTGTTCTTTAAAAAAATACTAAGACTCCACAGTTAGGAATAAAATTTTTTAACTAGCAAAGGATGATGTGAGCATTGGTTATCTACATCAAATCCTGAAATACAAGAACCATGTTGTCCTTCTGAGGAAGACAAGAGATTTGGGGAGGGGTCTCCAAAAGGAAGTGCTCCTTTATTTGATGTGTGAATCACAATCCCCAAATGTGGGTTTAAGCTAAAACCAAGATGACTGCAGACTTAGGGGTGTTGGGGAAGTTTTAAGGGTAATTTCAGACTTTCAAGATGGTATTCAAACAGGCTAGCCTAAAAGCCCTTTTTGCTTTTATTGAAATCATACCACTAAGCTGGACAGGGTGTTTCTCTGACTCTGGGACACAGAGACCAAATCAGCACCCATACATTCCTTTCCATGCTGGCCCTCACACAGCTCTCAGTCCAGTTTTTATTCAACTACAGCAAGTCTACAGGACACTATAGCCCGTACCTCTTCATTTTTGTTCTCCCACTGACCTTGGCCTCTGGGTCTAATTTGCATTTTGCCTGTCCATTGTATATCTTTTGTTTCTATTTTACTATTTAAAAGTTGTCCATGTTTTAGTATGGAGGGTCTTTTAAAAATTAAAAACATGACTACCTTATAATCCAGCAATTCCACTTATGGGTACACACATACATCTAAAGGAACCAAATATACTAATTTGAAAGAATACATGCACCCCTATGTTTATTGCAGTGTTATTTACAATAGCCAAAATATGGAAACTACTCAAGTGCCCATCAATACATGAGTGGATAAAAAAAGCTGTGATATATACATGCAATGGAATATAACTCAGCCATATAAAAGAATGAAATCTTACCATTTGCAATGGTATGGATGGACCAAGAGGGCATTATGTTAAGTAAAATGTGTCAGTCAGAGAAAGACAAATATCTTATGATTTTATGTGTAGAATCTAAAGAACAAAATAAATGAACAAACAAAACTGAAACAGAGGAGAGACGGATGGTTGCCAGAGGAGATGGGGTTGGGGAACTGAGTGAAAAACATAAAGGGATTAAAAAGTACAAATTGGTAGTTACAAAATAGTCATGGGATGTAAAGTGCAACATAGAAAATGCAGTCAATAATCTTGTAATGATTATGTATGGGGCCAGATGGATACTGGAAATATCAGAGGAATCACTTTGTAAAGTATATGATTGTCTAACCACTATGCTGTATACCTGAAATTAATCTAAAATAATATTGAATGTAAACTGTAATTGAAAAATAAAATAAAATGAACATTCAAAAATTGTCCATGTTTTCTTAAAAGTATTTCATATCTTTCTTTCAGTCATGCATTTCCAGCTTATTGCCTAAATATTATCTGCCCTCACCATAGCTTCATAGGTCTGTCTCCACTTCCCAGCCCTGACAGGTGATCTGGTACACTGCCTTCTGGACACAGCTGATCTTGCTAGCCCTTGGGGGTTCTTACCATACTGGGGAGTAGGTGCTCCTCCTTGTTTCCTCTTGGAAGATGGGAAATGTGAGCATCAGGAAGAACAGTGCCTGACACATAGTAGGCACTCACTACTGGAGTGATAAGGAAAAAAGTTGTGAGTGAATGACCAATGAATGAATGAATGAAGGTCACCAACCTGCTCTAAGGTATAAGCATCTTCCTTGCTTCCAAATGGATGTGTCAGTAAAATTGCTCAGGATTCCATCTCCTCCCCTGGATGAATTCTCCCAGGGCCCTGGGGCTGCCCCTAGAATCAGCTGTGTGTAAATTGGGAAGGAAAATTCCATTCACCAGATGCCCCTCTGGTTTCTGCCAGTCAAGCACACAAGCATGTGGAAAAGTTTGTGCAATCTTAAACTTCATAGTAGCAGTGGCAGTAATCATAGTAATGACTGAGATGAAAAATAATAATAATAATAACGATAATAACAGGCACTCTAAATTTGAAAGCACTTCATAGTTTTCTAAGTGCTTTTGAATGCATTAGCTGCTTCCTTCCTTGCCTTCAATGACCCTGCAAAAGCACAGGTAATCACTACTGTGGCCACATCTTTAAAAGTTCCTGTGATTTTAAATCAAGATTCAAGGGTTCAAAAAAGAGAAATTTTTTTATCAGCACAAAGAAGGAGATTAATATAATCTGCTCACTGGATCATTCCAGGAAGGATAGGCACCATCCTCTTGGGGAGGGCCCCTGAGTTTCCTACCCTCTGTTGTCCATACCTTCCATGGGTGCTCAGTTAACAAACTGGTAACAAGCAACAATGTGAGACTTTATAGGTTCAGGATTGCCAGGAAAAGAGTGACCCTCCAAAGTTGTGTCACAATCTCATTTCTTTTCCTTCTCACTGGAATTTTAATCAGTCTGAGCATCAGCTAATGATTCTTTCTATCCATTTGATTAAAACACAAAGTCACTGAGGCAGGAGCAAATTGGATTTTTTCCCCTTGGCCCTTAATGCACTGCAGTAATGAAATCTATGACTTCCAACCTCAGCTAGTGAAGAGCCAACAAGTACAGTATGGAAGCCAGAAAGGCTCATTTATCTCTTGGCTCATTTTCCTTCCCAAATAAGGCCCTCCAGGAGCCCTGTATCAATGGAATGGGGCACCTGTGCTGTTGGAGCTGAAGATTGAATGTCAAGTGCAATACAACTTCATTTTTAAAGCAATTACAGCTTTTATTACTTGAATGAAATTATATCCCACATACTAATTTAATGAACTCCTTTAAGCTTACACAAAGTCCTATCTTGGAAAAGGATGAATTTCTATCCCACTGGCCAGTGCATTGAAAGATTTCCATCTGTTGTACAACCCAAGATAGAAAGAGTAGTCAAGATAAAAAAAAAAAGAACAAGGAAAACCTACTCCAATTCATATACTGATTAAACTTTACAGAGTCTGATTATCACAAAATCAGGTCATAAAGATTAAATAGCAAGGTGAGCATCCAAATTCTTTTCATTTAAATATATAAAGAAAGTGGTTTCCCACTGCCCTAACTTAGGCCTTTTTAATGATCCCCTCTTGTCCTGTACCTCATTGCCTCAAGTCCCAAGATGACCAACCCTGGGCAAAGACTGTCTTGTCAGAGCTCACTGCTAGTCCTGCTAGTGGGGGTGGTTTACAGTAGTTGCTCCTAGGAAGGCAGAAGATCCTATGGCCCACCTTTCACTCCCTTTTTTTTTGTTGTTGTTCAAAGAAAAAAAAGTCAGGTAACAAAGAATTGTTGAGGAACAAACTGTTGCAGTAGACTGCTTCTTTAAAATATTTTTAAAATCCTTATTATTTACTTTATGAAGGGGTAATATGAGTTTATACAACTGATTTTATATTTATTCATTCAATAATTTTTTCTTCTATATATATGTCACTGGAGATATATCCATGAACAACAAAATAGATAAAAACCTATGTCCTCACACAGAGCTTTACACTGTATTATAAAGCTATGCTCTAT
Source organism: Carollia perspicillata (assembly GCA_004027735.1). NCBI lineage: Eukaryota > Metazoa > Chordata > Mammalia > Chiroptera > Phyllostomidae > Carollia > Carollia perspicillata. Next base: position 8,061 of record PVKM010009220.1, on the reverse strand, counting down.
AGTTTTAACACTAATCCGGTAGTTTTATTACATTTATATAGTAAGTCAGTGCTTGGGATGAATTACATGCAGCATCCTCCAAGTCCTGGCAACTTCAGTACCACTGAGGTGGACAGTTCCACTCACAGTTGCAAGTGTTTCCAGGCCGAGCCAGGCCACTTGTCTCTCCACATCCCAAAGTTGCACAAGGCTGCTGAGCTACATGTAGACAACATGTGGAAGTGGGGAAATCAGTGCACTGAACAGCCCTTGGGAGATGGCATCCATAGATAAATATCCTAGCATCACCATCTTCTAGTGAAACAACTCTGAAGCATGCTTCCTTAGGTCTCCTGTGAGTTGATATCTAGCCTTTCTTAACAGTAACCCACAAAGTAAGGAAACCCTTACTGATGTTTCTCTTTTCCTGAACTCATTCCCAGTCCTCACTTTTGTTTCCCTGAGACGATCCCCTTTATTAATCAGGATTTTTTTCAGAGAAACTGAACCAATAAGACACAGAGATTTAGATATAGATAAAAGTATAGATATAGATGTAGATATAGACATAGATATTTCTTTATAAGGGGATGATGAGAGAGAGAGAGGAAAAACTGGATGGATAGTGATTTATTATAAAGAATTGGTTCATGCAATTATGAACATAGAGAAGTCCCATAACCTGTAGTTAACAATCTGGAAAACCAGGAAAGTCAGTGGTATAGTTTTGGTCCAGGTGTGAAGGCCTGAGAACAAGGAACACTTATGGTGTAAATTCTAATCCATGGCAGGAGAAAACAAATGTCCAGCTCAAACAGTCAGGAAGCTGAAGGTCCCTCTTACTCAATAATTTGTGCTATTCAGGCTTCCAGTAGATTGAATGAGGGCAACCACCATCAGAGAGGACAATCTGCTTTACTTAACCTACCCATACAAATGTTAATATCAGTTAAAAACACCATCCCAGAGACATCTTGAATAATGTTTGATCAAATGTCTTGGCACCCTTGGTCAAGAAAATAGTAGAAAATCATATTTAAATCACGTTTATGAAAATGTGCTCTTACGTTTTCATATTGGATTTTAAGGGAAAAAAATATATAGCTTAAATGCCAATACTACACACTGGAGGATTAACAAGGAATAAGGAAAAAACATATTAGTAAGAATAAAGATGAATCGATAGTAGTTTATCATTAGAGTCAAGATACGCAGACAGAGAAAACATTGAGCAGCTTCAGAGATGAAAGAATGCAGCACCTGCAGTAGGAGCTTGGCTGTGGTGCCTGGCTTTGTAAGGCAGCCAGACTTCTCAGAGAACCTGAATTACTCCTCAACAAACCAGGTTAACCATTCAGCGTTCAGCCCAAATCTACTAGTTGACTCAGCCTTTGGACGGAAGGTAGCCAAATTCCTGTATCCATGTCATTGCTGAATCCCTAAACTTGTGAATGTTCAACAGTCACATGATTCATGGGCTACCATCATATCCAACCAGCATAAAAGTGCCAAGAATATGCACAAATTATGTCATTTGAATTTATTGTCCTTATCTGAATAATGAATTTCAAAATCATATATTATAAGTTGAAGTGAAAATCTCCTAAGGTTTTTTATGTTAAAATTTTGCCAGTTAAAGCATAAATTTACATTTATTATGACAAAATATAATGCTAGCAAAATCACCTTCAGTAGCAGGGCCACTAAACCACTTTACTGCCGTGGTTCTGGTCAGCAGCACTCTATGCTGGTCATGCTTTGGCTCTAAAATCATCAATGAAAAGACAGCAAGTATTTTACATCCAAATGTTCACAGTTGAATGATCACAGAGGCAATCTGTCAAACTTAAATCTGACCACCAAAATATAATGATCACATTTTTAGCATAATTCAAATTTATTCTTATATCCTAGCAATTTAGCCTATGATGGTAATACTCAGCTGATGGTTGCATTTCACCATTTGGCAGGTTGTTCTTTGGTGCATCTCTGATTTAAATGCCATGTTTGATTGACCTTTAATAACTTGGCAGGGGACTAACAAATAGTTCTTAATCGTGAGTAAAAGTAAAAGTCTATGAAACTGCTTTCCCGTCAACTATTGCTGCAAAGATATGTCATGTGTTTGGGGATGGGTGCACAGCTCCTGAAGGTGTCTTACAGTCCACTTTTTGGCCATGGACCAGATGCTGAGCATCACTGCTGTCCAGTCCTGCCCAGGTAACAGGATGCATGCCTCCTCTTTGTTGAGAGACCATTATCCATGGGTCTTTCATGTTTCCACATGATTTGTGAGCAGAGGCACTGACTGACCTTTGTTCTAAAAATGCCCTTTCTTCTCAAGGATGTTTGAATCATGAATACACATTTATGTAGCTATAGAACAGTGGTTCTCAACCAAGCGTGATTTCAACAATGTCTGGAGACATGCCTGCTTACCATAACTGGGGTAGGGGATGCTAACAGCATTTGGTTGTAGAATCAAGAGATGCTGCCAAACATCTTACAATGTACAGAAACACCTCCAACAATGAAGAATTATTTATCCCAAATGTCCCTGGTGCCTAATTTGAGAGTCCCTTTATACAAATAGCCTCTCCCTCCAAAATAAAGGGTAGATATGCTTACTTTCCATTATGAAAAGATTTGGGTCCCCCAGATCAGGTTACTTGAGATAAAACACACCTGCTGTGTATACAGGCATCCATCCAGTCCTACTTGCTTCATGCCTCAAGAGTTGGGGGCAAGAACAACTACTGTGCTGCATTTAATGAACTCCTTTGTTTCTGAGCCAAGAGTGTTGTATTTTCTACCAGCCTCAAGGAAACTGACAGGCTAACTTGTAAGCTTGCCAGTGGGGTAGAAATGCACCCTTCATAATCTGAACATATTTCTAGAGTGTTGCCTTTTGGATTCAGTAGGTTGATGTCTGAGATCTGAGATGCTTTGATGTGCTAGAAGAGTGGCTATAGAACAAACGAGCTGTTCACAGGGTCAACAGGAACAAGAGAAGAGCTTTGTGCCAGCATGCTGCCACACTGCTTCACATATTCCATTTGCCAAGGATGCAGAGAGTGGAAGCTCTCAGGGCCCAGGAACAGTCCCTGGAGGAGGAAGGGACTCTGTTACAGCTCAGCCCAAAGCTAATAGGCAGCCAGACAAAGCTGAGGCTGCGGCTGCCAGGTGTGACTATATTAGGCTCTGGAATCCATCAAAGCAATTCAATAACTCATGTCATATTACCGGTTTCAATTCATTTTTCCAACAGGCATCTGTTCCTATTTGATCTGGGGAGAAGGAATTGGGCACAGCAAGCTCAGCATCCACACACCCAGTGGCAGCCACCTAGAGAGGGGTTCACACAGAAAAGAGAGTGGGAGTGAGGAAGAGAGAAGCAAGACTGAATCTGCATCAGAAGCTCAGGCACTGGAGCTGCCTCATAGCCCATCAAAGCCCATCTATAATTTCCAGAACAAAGGAACACAAAGTCATTGCATGGTGACCCCAAAGTCAGAATCCTCGCCTCCTGCTCATTGACTCCCAAATGGGCCTCCACTGACGGATCATCCTAAAAATCAGTCAAGGTATTGTCTCTCCTCCATTTGTACTCACTGGCCCTGACTGGCTTGCCAGGAGTCAAAGCCCTCTGCACTGGGGTTCGGGCTCAAGTGCAAGTTCCAATCTTTACAGGAAACAAAATATAAATCAAGTTCTATAGTGTATTATCTAGGCTTGTGACTATGGTGGAGAGGGCAGAATAATAATTTGTGAATGTTTCAGCACTTTGAGGGAACACACGCTATCTTTCATGCCTTGCCACTGGCTAAGGAAAATGGAAGGCAAGCCAAAGGTGGACAGGCACTGAGGCCCATTTTTACCTCCTCTGCCAATAGATGAGTGACGTGCCAGCACAGAACAAGACCAGCTCCTAGATTTTTCCTTACCAGGAGTCTGATTCCCAGAGTGTCTGCTTCACCCACCACAGGCAAGGTTTTTGTCAGAGCCAGGGACAAGAGTGCACAGAGTGCAGTCCACTCAATGCCAAGCAGAGGATGAACCTGCAGCAGCCCAGGGAGAGGGTGGGAGGCCCGCTGTTGATTTCCCATCTCAGAATCAGTGTTGTTCTTCATAAGGCCCCTTTAAAAAACAAACGTTGGAAAACAAGGAACTTAAAACCTGTGTTTTGTTAAAAGACCTGTCTTTCTTGGAAATTAATTTAGCTTTGGAAAGTGCATTTTTTTTTCTTCCATTTCTAGGCCACTTCTGTAAGAATATTTTTCCTCCTGTTTCCTTTTGTTGAAAGGTAATACAAACTATTGTTTTTTAAGTCCACACTGTGCAAAAGACTGTTTCTGTCCCCTCCATAACACTAGGTCTCCCTTTCCTGTTGTCTGCAACAATGACTGTCACCAAGGTCCTACCAATCTAGGTCACTTTTGAAAACAACTCCCCCATAAAATCCATCATCTCCTAGGGATGGGGAATGGGGTAAGAGAGGGAGAAAGAAACCCATCCTTGTTGAAGCAGGCTCTCTGACAAGGACATCACTGGCCACTTTGCATATCTAACTTTATCCTTAAACAGGATCATGAAATGGACATTGTTTTCTTTACAGATAAGGAAACTGAGATCCTAACATTTGATTGCATCTAACTGCCTATACCATGAAGCTTTCATTTCAGTAACAAAAGATCTGGAAATATCATTATATATGTACGTATGTGTATGTGTATATGTATATATGTATATGCACACACATATATACACACACCATAATATATATGTAATAATATATATACTATATATATACCATATGTGTATACACCATAATACTTATTCATAAATTAGATTTGATTATCTCTTATTGCTGAACAAGTGATCCCAAAGCTCAATGGTTTAAAATAGCAACACATTTCTCTTGTTCACTATTTTGCTGAGCAGAGCTCAGCAGGGAAACTTGGCCCTGCCCCACATGGCATCAGTTGACACAACTCAACTGGACCCAGTTCAAAATGGTACATCACAGAACTGAGAAGTTGGTGCTGGTTATTGGGTCCTCCTCATGTAGATGACTTAAGCTTCCTCCCAGAATGGTGGCTGGGGTCCTAGACAAAGCATTCCAAGAGACAGGAAGTAGAAGTTACCACTTTCTTCCTGAGCTGAGAAACTGGACAGTCATCCCATGGTATTCTACTGTCCAAGAAACACAGAACTCAGATTCAAGGGGCGGGAACATGTACTCTACCTCTCAATGGTGAAGAATTTTGAAAATATGTTTCCAAGCTTCGCCAGTGACTCATTTGTTATACGGTTTATTAGTTCACTTATTTATTCTTTAAAAGCTATGTTGAATATAATTCCAAATGCCATTCATCCCAGGTGCCACACCTAATTAGGCCACGTTTAAATATCAGCAAAAGCAGTGCAGAGTTTTGTATCAGAAGACAGATGTGGATTCTCCCAAAAACCTGTCCTTGTAGCCTGCTAGTAATCATAAAGAGGAAGCCAACCCTACAGAAAACAGTTTCTTCTTTTGAAACATAAGGAGGAAAGAGATTCATGTGTGGCATGGTTGTGGCAGAGCTCGAAGCTATGACATGTGTCCTATGACAGCCCCTCCCTGCTTCCTACACATGATGGATTATTCACAGCCTGAACCTCTATCCGATCAGCACTGAGGCCTCTGCCGTGTGACACATGGCTCTCTCCTCTCTTTTCCCTGACCTCTGTCCTTCCTGGGCACAAGGGGGTTTCCTTTAAGCCTTCTGGCCAACTTGATCTTCTGTCTGATGTTTTAGTAACAGTTCTTCTCTGTTTTCTCAGAGATCTTACATGTAGCCCAGCCTTTTTTTTACCACTTATTTAAAAAAAAAGTTCTAACACAAAATTAAGTAAACTGTGAGAATTAAGTAGACTGTGAGAGGACAAAAGCACCCACCACAGGGGGACTATACAGTACCAGACTGCCCACGCCCAAAATGTGGTGAGGTGTTGATCAAGTAAATATTCAGTGACTGATGTGGAGAATTATAAGTGTTTTCATCCACCTGTCACCTTGCAAAGGTAACATTTACCAACAAACAGGTGTGATTATTACAGGATCGCAAAATAATCATGCACATGTTGGTGGTAGGGAGCCCACAAAAACTTCAACCAGCTGAATCTGAGTCACACACAAGCATTTTCTGTACAGTCCCCTGGTGAGAGGAGGTTCTCACTTTCTCCCAGTCAGAGCCTTCTTACTAAGAGCATAGACATTTAATTGTTCACCCATTCATTCATTGAACAATACACAAGCACTTCTGAAGCATGGGTACATATGACTTCATGCATGTGTGTGCACACATACACAAAACAGCTCTGGGCCATGGGGAGCCTGGGCCCTTGTTTCTAAAGGTCATGTGTGGACTCTGCAAATGCAGGGAGGTGGGAAGCTATGGAGGTCAATAAGGAGAAGGGAGAACTCAGTAGAATGGAGCTGGAAGAATAGAAAGTCTGGAAACCTGTTTCTTGATGCTCCCTGATGCCTAGCTTCTCTGTTCAACACGCACCCAGCACAGCCCATGTGCACAATTTAGCACTGCATGCACATGCATGTGTTCATATGTTCCTTTGGAAGCACTGTCCTTAAGGATTTTTTAATGTGTGCTGTGATGGGTCTGAGCACTATGGAGGTGATGCGGAAGTTCCATCCTGCCTGTTTCTAGCACAGCGCCGGGACTCAGCAGATGGCCATTAAGTAAATAAATGAGCAGCCATGAAGCAGTTTCCAGGGGTCAGGCTGAACGATTCAGCCTCTCCATCACCCACCCCCTCATCTCAGGCCTCCTAAGCTCCTACCAGAGTATCAGCTCAGCTCTGGGTTCCCCCTCACTGGACTTCCTGATATTGTTTCACAAATGGGCCACACACACAAACACAAACACACACATACTCGCATGTACACATGCCAGCATGCATATATAGGTACACACACATGAAACATGCACACGCAGGTACACACACATCTGTGCACTTGCAAACACTTGGCTGGATGCTCAAAACCAGCTCTGACTTTTAGCACATCTCCCCTGTCTATGAAGTGCCCTCTTCATACCTTGAAGTAGACCAACCTTAAAGACAAAGGAAAGACCCCACCTCCCCCAAGATGGCATCACAGGATGGCATCCTCCCAAGATGGAACTACATTCTTCCTTTCCTCATTCTCCTACTACAGAATCTCAATCACAAGGTTCATCACCGAAGTCACCCTCTCTCTCTCAGTGCAGATGCCCTCTGCCCTCACCCTTCAGTGTCACCCAGTCCCTGGGGAGCAAGGGTGGTGCTCTTTCCAGCTTTGCAGCCTCTCTTGCTCCCTATCAGAGAACACCTCAATAGGTGCTCCCACAGGCTGCTGTGTTGGAAGGGGCAAAGAGTACTTGGACCACAGAAAAGGGAAAAGTCTGGCTGCTCAAGCAGCCTCAGGGCTGTCCCCGAAAGTCCTGGCCCAGGCAGCACTAACTCCTCTCTCTCCCACACTCTCCCTCCACCAGGAGTTCTCAGCCTTTGCTGTAATAGAGTTCTCTCTCCAGTAGCCTGGTGAAGCTGTGAACCCTTGCAGGAATATTGGGTTTTAAATGCATAAAATAAACACGAAGATTACAAAAGACCCAATCATACTGAAATCCAGATCTCTGGGTGAACTTGAGTAGGAGACACCCATCCACCCACCCACTGCAGCCATGTGTTGGAGCCCATTTCCCATCTTCCTTATCTCTTATCACCAGCTCCCTCCAGGTGCATCCTCCCTCAGGTAGGGAATACCCAGAGGTGGTGAGATGCAGAGGGATTGTTGTTCGCAGACAAATAAAGATAGGACAAGGGAGAGTGAGACAAAAGGCAGCACCGCACATTTCTGAGAGGCTGTGGCTGCTGTTTCATACAGCGAGATCGGAATCATGATTTACTGGCTGCAGTGCTGGGGGGGGGGGGGAGAGAGGAGGGTGGAGAGAGAGAGAGAGAGAACTGTTCTCATAGACAAAGCACAAGAAATAGCCAGAGCTGGTGCATAATTGTTCTCACTGCCGGCGCATAATTGTTCCC
>PVKM010009219.1:0-37282 GCA_004027735.1 Carollia perspicillata | reverse complement strand
GGTTTGCCAGGCCGTGTCCTGTAATTGATGGTTTACTCGTCTGTCTGCTGCCTGGGACCATGGGTTCCTCCAGGTGGAAGCCCTGTGTAACTAGCTCATCGGAGTGCTACCACCTGGGCCTGGCACCAAACAGGCATCAGAAAGTGTCAGTGGAACTTAACCACACTGCGGAATCTGAGAAGGGACGCCCACCCACCCGGCTCTGCATGTCCTCTGGCTCATCGTCAGAGCGGTGTCTGTTCTGCTGAATTCCTTCCCAGGCACCCGCAGCTGAATCCCGAGTCCTGCAAAGGTAGAGACAGGTTCTGTAGGAGTGAACTGTGCCCTTTGGGAGGGTATCCCAGGATACATCATCCTGAAAACCGAGTTCTCTGCATCAGCCCTCGCTCTGGAGGCGAGGTTTGAAGCAACCTGTGGCTGCTTAAAGGCGAGGAGGAGTGTCTCCTCCAAAGAGATCTCTCTCCTTATCTGGAATTCCTGATACATCAGGCCGCTGTACTAGTACTTTGGCAGAGGTGTTGGGATGATCCAAAAGGCCCTGAACTAGAAATTAACTGTCCCTCTTACTAGCACATCTTGTCCATCACAGAACAAACAAATAAGCAAGCAAGCAAACAAAAACTCTCTTAACCCCAGGGTACTCCAGTTACTGCTTTATGTTCTTCCCCTTGTTTATAGCTAAACCTTTGAACAACTTGTCTAAACTTGCTATCCTCCACTTCCTCACTCAGGCCCGTCCCTGAAATGAGGCCTTCTTTCCAAGCCTTCCCATGACTTCATCCAGTCTAATTACTTCAGGTACCACTGGATGCCAACAACTTCCAGTCGCTCTCCTGAGCTCCAAACACACGTATACAGCTGCCAACTAGATCCCTTGACCTGGCTAATCCACAGACACTTCAAACTGAAATACACAGAGCTGCACTCACCTTTCTCCCAAACCAGGGCAGGCCACCCAAAAGCAGGTTCCCTCCTTCGTGAATAGCATTTCCACCCCCACCCTTGATTCCCCTTATCTTCCTTTCTCCAACATATATAACCAATCACTAACACACCACCCCCACCCCCATATCATGAATATCCCTCACACGCATACACTGTTCTCCACCCTCACGGGGTTTGTGCCAATCAAGGCCACCATCACCGTCATTTTTGCCTAGATGACATCGACCTTCTTTGCTGTGCTATAGCAAGCACATAGTCTTGACTGCTTCAAATCCATCTTCTACACCGTAGTTAATACTTACTGAAAGGCATATTATGTTCCTCCATAGCTCAAAACTCATCGGTTGCTCCCCACTGGTCTCAGGATAAATCCCAAACTCCATAACCAAAAGACCCTGAATGAATTGGAGCTTGCTTACTCTCCCGGCCTCATCTCTCATCACCCCTAATCGCACCCTAACCCTCAGCCATGAATTACTAGTAGTTCCCCCAATGAACCACACACTACCCAATTTCCGAGTCTTTGCCCTCCGCCTCTAGGGCTCATCTCCTTCCCTTGCCTTCGTCATCTTCCCTAACCTTCACCTGGCTAACTTCTTGTTCCCACTCTCAGGCCTCAGTTTAAATATTATTTCCACTTAGAAGGCCTTGCTGGACTCCTCAATTCTGGCACCTCCTCCAAAAGGATCCTGTAGCAAATACACTGTACTTTACCTCCAAAACACTTATCATAGTAAGTGGCAATTACTTATTCTTGTGTCTGTCCCAGCTACTAGGTCCTCGAGGGCAGGCACCTTGTCTGTTGAGTTCACGGCTGAATCCTTAGCACCAGGCATGGCATCTGGCTCACAGTTGGTTCAGTGAGAGCCCTAGGGAGAGATCATTCCCAAAGTGGGTCTTGGCAGACTCTCAGAGGCAGTAGCCACAATGGGATGTGGAGGACAGGGTCAACTGAAGAGGCTCCTAGGTGTTGAGCCTGCATGACTGGAAGGAAGTAGAGCTATTTACCAAGCAGGGACCATAGAAGGGAAGGGTAGGTTCAGGGGAAAAACTGAACTCAGGAGCAGAGGCCTGTGGGGGGCGGGCATCAAATGGACACATGCAATAGGCCGATTCTCTAGCTCCAAAAAGAAGTCAAGGATAGAGACATCCATCTGAGAAGCTATCTACAGCAGTCGATATAAAACCCATGAAGCTTCCAGGGGGAGGGTGTGGAGAGAGAAGGTTGATGACAGAGGCTTTGGGAATATTTATACTCTGCTGGGAGAAGAGGAGGAGGCAGCAAAATGGCGTTTGTGGAAGTAGGAGGGAAAACACGAGAATTGACAGTCATTCGAGTCCAGTGGAAAGCACCCAAAGACTGTGGCATCCACATCTGTGGTGCCTCCCCTTGTCTACCTCGGGCCAGTCCCTTCTCGTCATTCCACGTGCTGCAAATGGTTCAGGAGAACATGGCTGCTCCATTTGGAAACTGGGCAGAGTCTCCGACTAGCATGGAAGTCACATCAACAGCGTTCAAGGGGTGCAAAATAAGGCAGAAAAGGTAGCAAGCGTGAACTATCCTTCCCACATATTTCAAACAAGGTGAGGGAGACTGACCTGAGGACAATCTGGGAGGCAGCACAGGGACGCAGAGACTGGGCTCCATACTCGGACTACTTGGGTTCAAATCATAGCCCCGCCACTCAATAGCTGTGTAACTTTGGGTAAGTTAACTTAACCTTCTTAAGCCTCGGGTTTCGGGTCTGTCAAATGGTAGGATAAGTCGTACCTGCTTCCTATGTTAGTGAGAAATAATGTAGGTGAAACATTTAGCACAGGGCAGAGCACCTGGGCAAGACATCCATTAACGTGAGGTGTTATTTTTAAGAAGGTCAAGGGGGGGACACCGGGAGATGAAACAAGTGAAGTTGCTATGCAGGAGGAAGAGAAGACGCTGGAGTGAGTCAGGCTCTGGGAGGCGGTGGGGACAGGATTGAGGACTTGGTGGGGCTTGTTTGAGGCATGAGAAGGTAGATATTTTTAAAACTTGGTCTTAGCTAAGCTGTCACCTGCTGGTTATTAAGTGAGGCTGCCACTTCTGTTCTATTTTCTTGGAGAGTCATGCTGAGTCAGCTTGGGGGTTCTCTCGCTCTCAGAATTTTCCAGTATTTCCTGGAGCCCTAGTTCCTGCCTCTTTGCCTCTCCTGCCCACCAGTCTCGAGGTGGAGGCAGCTGGATCTGAGCAGTAACACGGTGTCCCAGCAGCATACCCTGTGAGAGGGAGCTTTAGAGAGAGCTGCTGTCTCCTTGGGCTGTACCCTGGACGGAGGCCAATGTCCTCAGTCCCCTTCACAGTCTGCATCCTCACAGTCATTCCATGGTTAACGATGCTTCGGAAACACTTTCAGCGGTCTCCATGGGCCTCCTGAGTAATCTCCCATCTCCAGTGTCAGCTCTGCAGAACTGTCCCCAACCTATGGACGTTCTCAAGCATGCTCAAACCCCTGGCATAGCCCACCCTGCAGCAACTTGCTGGCACTGGGGAGGACTCTCCACCTTCCCAGCCTCTGGGAATTCCCCTCTGCTCTGTTCTGACCAAGGCTGTCCGTGCCCCCGACTCTGCCTTTACACAGATGCTCTTCTTGCTGCAGTGCCTTCCCTCCTCTTCCAAGGCCAGCCCCTCCTCATCTTTCAAGAATGAGATCAAACTGCAAGCCTTTCCTAATATTGCCCCCACCGCCACCACTGGTGGGTTGGGTGTGCCTACCTCACCCCAGTGTTCTCATAGCAACTGGTGGCTGGCCACCTCTTCCCTGTTATTCTTTGTACCATATGGTAACAGTTGGGTATGTCTTTCTTGCTATCAGACCAGGAACTCCTCCAAAATGAAGGTTAGGTCTTATTAACATCTGTAACCCCAGGGTAGCATAGCATGAGAGGCCCGGGGACCAAAGGGAAAATAGAGGCCTTGAGAGAGCCCACGAATCGAGTGCAGGTTAGGGCTGTATCACTGAGAGCTCTTGGTCTTAGTGACCCACCAGAGCTCCACCAAACAAAAGTGGGGGGGATTTATTTAGAGGTACAGGAACAGGAGTGAAGGAGGGCCTCAGGGGATATGGTAAGAACCTGGGCCCTGAACTCTTATCAGGTTCTTCTTTTCTCTTTTTTCATTCATTTGTTGATTATGCATCTCTTCTACAGGCTCTGCGTCTGGGTGCTGAGGATTGAGTGCTAAGCAAGTTAGGTCCCCACCCTTCAACAGGGAAGACAGACATAAAACCATTAATTGTCCCCTCTTGGTAACTTACTAACAATTGTGATAAATGTTGCAAATGAAAAGGACACCATGAGAGGCACTTGATCTGGCTGGGGACAAGGGAGTCAGAGAGGACTGGGGGTGTGGAGGTCACTTTGAGAAAATGATATTAAGGTTGAGCTTTGAAGCATTCACAAGAATTAATCCCAAAGTATTTACCAGTAGATGTGATAGAGATGATTTCAATGGTCCACGGATGAACACTTTTTGTATTTATTTGTCAATGATTTCATAGACAATACTATTTTTAGGATGAAGATATCTTAAATATTAAATAATAATGGTGGAAGTGGTAATAGATACGACAAAATTCACAAAGGTCACACTTGAATTAAGCAGGTTATGCAGGGTTTCGCTAGCTTCTTCAGGAATTTCGAGCTTTATATTAGGAGTGATGGAAAGTATTATGGGAAGGGGATGATCATTAAGTCTCTGAATGAAAACACCACTTTGGCTACTGTTGGTGAGCAGTTTGTGAGAGAGCCAGAAACGAGGCAGGCACCCCTGTTAGGGGTCTATTTTAATAATACAAGCAAGAGATAATGCCCACTGGACAGTGTGTGGGAAGGGGAAAGAAGTAGATGGATCAAAGAAATGCAATAAGCGGGACTAATGAGAAATGAGGAACAGGAAGATATGTCCAGGATGGAGCTTTTCTAGCTGGGTGGAGGCGATAGATGGTGAGTTCAACCCTGGAGAAGCTTGCGAGGTGCCTAAGTGTAGACGTTAGGTAGGTCACTTATCTCTGACATAGTTTAACTTAGTAAGATTAGCGACTTCCCAGAGCTAGTGTGCATATTCAGAGCGGGGTACACAGTAGATGTTCCATAAACGGCAGCTCTGCTTGCCTCTGCCCCACAGTGAACTCGTGATCCAGCGCTGCTCAGACCCCGGTCGCGTTTACCCCAGGTCTGGTTCCCCTGGTCTTTTGCGCCCGCCACCCCCTTTCTCAGCACAACTCCTGGCTCACAGTGTTTGCTCAAATGTATGTAGAATGAACGAATGAAATTAGGTCTCTTGTGACCCAACGCTACATGTACCCGGCCGAAAACTGGAGCTGAACCAAACCTTTGGCCGCTTGTAAAATTAAATTTTAAGAAGTGGGCATGAAATAATATACAAGTTGGAAAGCCTGGACAAAGGCTGGGGCGGAGGCCCCTCCCGCCAAGCGGTCTCGGGGTCTGGTTAGCAAGCGAGGAAGCAGCGGTGGGAGCTCTGGGGACCCCTGCCGCCGAGGTACCCGCAGTTTCAGGGAGATGCGGAAGCGATGTCCAGCTCCGCCGGGGCTTGGCGCGGTCCCGCCGCGGTCTTTAAAGGCCCACCACGTGGCTCCGCTGCCGGCTCGGGTCCGGAGGCGGTGTCCTGGCTGCGTCTGCGCAATGCTCAGCAAGAGGAGCCCCAGGTTCCGAGAAAAAAAGCGCTGGGAGAGGAAGGGTAGGTTGCTCGGAGTGGGCGGCCGTGGGAGGAGTCGGCTCCTCATGCAAATCACAGCGTCGCGCGTGGGCTAGGGGCGGAGCTTGCGATGCAAAGCCCGGTCCTCCTTGGGTAGCGCGAGGAGGCGGGCCCCGCAACCCCCGGCCTTTTTCCGTGAGTCTCTGACGTCGCCGACGTCGCCTTTAAAAGCGGCCGCGCAGGCGCAGTGAGCCGAAATGCGAACTTAGGCTGTTACACAACTGCTCCGGTCTGGTCTCTCCGCCTGCTCGGCAGTCTGTAAGCATCGCAGCCGCTGTTGCCGCCTCAGCGGTTCTGGGGGTGTCAGACCCGCAGCCACCCCGCTGCCGCTTACCCGCGCCTTCGGGAGCCACTGAGAGCACCCGTCCGCCCGCCCAGGCCGGTCCCGACCGTCTGCGTCTACTCGGCGCCCCTTGCCGCACGCCGCGCTCGCCGCTCCGGCCGAAATGAGTGGGGACCATCTGCACAATGATTCCCAGGTACAGCCCGACCTCCCGGCCTCGCGTCGGACCCCGCAACCCCTGCTCCGACCCCGCCGCTTTGACAGGCCGGAGCTCCCCGGCCAGGGGCGGCCGGCCAGAGGGAATAGGGTCGTTAGGCCCCGGACGAAACCCCCGAAGTTAGAGTTTGGGAGAATGGTTGCTTTTCGGGCCGTTCCCGGGGCCCCAATCCCTGGGGGCGCCGGGTGGGTTAGGCCCCCGGCCGCGCGGTCGCCACCCGCGGGGTTAATGTGCCTGTTGTTTCATATTCCCTCCTTTTCTCTCTCCAGATCGAGGCAGATTTCCGATTGAATGGTGAGTGTGACCCCCGCCCCGACCTCGGGCCCCCCAGTCGCCCGCCGGCTACCCCCGCGCCCGGCCAGAGGACAGACATGGCGTCCCAGAGACTAAGTCCCGGCTCCTCGCTCACCGGCCCCATTGTTCCCATCGGGCCGCCTCTAAACCCCCTTTCCGGGGATCCCAGCCCCCCCAGATCTCGGCCCTCCCAAGAGGGGGCAACGGAGACCCCGTGTCGCCTAACGCCGGCCCTGGGGCAGCCTTTCCGAGCCCGGATTTCTCCCGGGAAAGTCGCCTTGTCGACAGTCGGGACTTAGTCTCTGCGCCATTTTCTTTTTCTCTCTCCTCTCCTTTCTGTGCCTGTGTCTCTTTCTCTTCCCTCCCTCGGCTCCTTCCTTGAGCTGCCCAGAAAGCTTTCTGCAGAGCAAAGCCATATAAATCACAGACCTCACCAGAGAGGGAAGGGTGGGAGACTGAATTGTTACTATTTTTTCCAAAGAGAACTTTATTTTGCGGGTTATTCTCTTTCTGCTTCGTTTGTTTCCTTTTCTGCTTCCAGAATGAAAGCTCTCCTTTGGCAACTGTTGGGTGGTGTTTTTTTTTTTTTTTGGTAAGATGTTTATGATAGGAATTACAGCTCTAAAATTAAAGCTATCCTTTGTGGAGTTCTTCATATTTTGGGATTGTTTTCCCCAAGTTGTGTTGTTTGCAAAGGTAGTAGTACCTCCTTTCAGAAAGTTTGCAAGTTCTCTGTGGGCCATCCAGTGTAAATGTTGGACTCCAGCATACTGATTTATTTTTAAAAATTAAAGTGTTATTGACTAGAACTTTTCAATGTGGCTAAGGTTCCTAAGGCAGTGTTTTTTTAGAAATGCAGTTTAGTGTACTTGTCAGGGGGAAAAGGTTATTGAGCATCTCATCATGGCCCTGGTGTATTGGCATTTTCTTTTGGACTGTGGAGAAGAAGATTTTATTTATTGAAACAAAGAGTGGCCATCACCCACCCCTGCTTCCTGTTCATTCTTTTTTAAAAGCTGCTGTTTTTCAGGAATCCAGAGCGACTTGCTTTTTCCAGATCTTTGTTTTTGAACCTGATTCAGCCAAATCAAGGCATTTATTCTTTGAATATTTCCACTTTAGTTATCCAGTGAAGATTCCTCCCCAATAAAAGGCTCACTCTTTGGGCTTTTCAGCAATCCTAGTGAGAGAGAAGGTTCTCTCTATGATGTGCTGGGAATTCCCACTGATTCTGTTGGTACATAATCCTGCTCGATTGAGTTTGGGTTCCGGGAACCTGTCCAATGGAAGAAGCTGATGAGTAGCTTTTCTGATGTTGCAATCAGCAGTCCATCATGTTAGCCTGCTCTACCGAGAGCAGCCTTATGTTCAGATCTTGAAGTGGGGACGTCCAGCAGGAGATGGTACTCTGCCAGGAGATACTCTGGTTAAGTTAAAGTGTAGCATTTCTTGAGCACCTACTATAACAAGTATTGTGCTTACTGCTAGCAGCTAGCCTTCCGCCACAACGCCGCTCTTGCCCTCAATCCAGTCTACTGGGGGAGACGTAATTAGTTAATTACAAGGTAGGTGCTAGGGCATATTATACCCAAAATGCTCTGGGAGACTAGGGGACTTAATTTTGTCTGGGGGTGGGGAAAATTTCTCAGGAGGTGACTTCTGAGCTGGGCGTTGGGCAAGACTAGATAGATGCTGAGCGTCAGGGGACAGAATATTTAACTGTCTAGCCAAAACCTATCAGGATTTTAAAAGAGGGTGTTGAGGCCCCTGCAGTTCAGGAAACTGCAAAGAGTATAAATGTGTTTCTCTGGGATGTGGGAGCACAGAAAGGATGTGATAGGTGTGAGAAGTCCTTTTGACTTCTCTTGGAGGAAGGTAGGATCTTAAAACAGAAAAAGTGTGTTCTTTTAACTTTCAGACTGGGTTGAGTGGGTAATATATTTAGCAGTGAAACAGAGGTTAGTCCCTTCTCAGAAAGTTAGTATGGTTCTCACCTAAATTATACAAAGGAAATACTGAGTATGTGAATGATTATGGGCTGGGTAGGTTATTGATTTTTAGTGCCATTTTTATACAGGCTGGAGTAAACAGGCTATATTGACTTACAGAGTGTGTTTATTCACTTGTAATAACAGTAATTGCTAATATTTATTGAATATATCCTGTCTGCCAGGCATGAATATCAGCTCTTTCCATGGATCATCTAACTTAATCCTCAGGAGGGCCCTTATGATTTAGGTACTGTCTCCGTTTTACAGATGAGGAAATCAAGGCTTAGGTTTATTTACCAGCTTGCCCAAGGGCAGTGAATTGGAGCCTCCAGAGCTCACAAGCTTAGCCACTGTGCTGTATATGTGGCTCTGGTATGATTCTGCCAGAAGCTGCACATCTCCACTTTCTTACAGAGCAGAAAAAGGCAAGGGGCAGAATTTGATAGTTTGTCATTTACTTTCTAATCTGAACCTGCTCCTTCAAGGGAAAAAGCACCCCACCCGCCCCCACACTGCCCTGAGGCGCTGACCCTGGAGTGATTATCTTTGTGAGTCGTGTGTAGAGGAAAGATGTAGAACGAGTGACTGTGCGTTTGCTCTGCTAAGGAACACGCTGGTGATTAGAGATTGGTTTATGTAAGTCTTAGTGGTTTGGAAAAAATAAAAGTCAGTGTTTAGTTAGGCTCAGACATGTCATGATTGAACTTTGTATTAAGAGTTTGCTTAAGTTTGATTTTAAAGGGACCTAATTTAAACCCATCTTACAGATTAATTGTGCAAGTTCATCATATTAAAACAAGCATCCCTCATTTTGCCTGACCCCATCCCTGAAGATCTAAAAGATTTTTGTCCCTTGGAGCTCGTTCTTTACAATAGTTAAAACTGTTGGCTGCTCCTAGTAGAATTTAGAACATTCTCACTGATATTCAACTGCTGGGAAAATCTGTTGTCTGTGAAATGTATTTGTATTTAAAGTATTGACTGAGCTGGGAGTTCAGGAGCAGAAACTATAACCTCGTTTCCCTAAATGAGAGGACTTCCTTTCTAAGTACTGGTGGCACTAGCTGTAGTGGGGCCGAGTCATTGTCACAGTGGTGTTCAGGCTGCCAAGCTGTCTGTAGAGTTGATAATGGCAACGTCAGGTTGGGGGCAGTGATCCTTCAGCTGGTTCAAGGACTCGAAGTTTCGCCTATCCATTTTGTAGAGTTGCGGGGTTCTTCCCTCCCCAACTGAGCAAAGTGTAAGGCAGGATTCCATCAGTGATTCTGAGAACTGTTACATGGGATTGTCATTTGAAACCATCTTGTGTTGATTTTGCTTAGTTTAATGGATTCAAATTGGATGGGGGAATGAAATATAAATTGTTCCTGATGTTAACAGATAAGTTGTACTTTGGTGCTGCGGGGTGTGGATTGGGGTGGGGGATGGGAAGGCTGATGATGTGGCTATCTGAAAAGGCCCTTGACATTATAAAAAACTGCAAAAATGAGATCTGGCTCAATTTTTCCTGCATCTTCCTACTCAGTTCGAAAACACTGGGGCATTGGGCACTCAATCCAAAAACACTGGAGCGTTTCCTCGCACTATAGCCAGCCAGATTTCTTGGGGCACCTTTTCAGATTTAACAAGCTGCTGTAGAATCTTATACCTCACTTAGATATAAAGCAGAATTGCCTGTCTACATGTGTTTTTTTTTTCTTTTTTTTTTTTTGTATTACTAGCATATTGGAACTCAAACAAATTTTTGATTTCTATATTCCTGGTAAAATAAGAAAATCCAGGAGAGTTAGTAAAGGAATCCGAAACACATCATGGTTTGAAAGGTGAGCACTAGGTAATGATGCTGTCTCTGATGCTTACTTTTCTTTGGTAAGTAAAGTAAAATGGAAAATACGAACCCAGGGTCAGTCCCCAAATCTCATCTGAACCAGTAGCAGCAAAAAAAAAGATCTGAGTCTGACTTTTTTCTTTAACATCAGCATAAAAATAGGGAATTGTGAGAGTTTGAAAAGGGATTTGTTAATTTGTTCTGGGTCTTAGTGAATTATGAATTAGTATTCATTTATACGTTATACAGTGCCAGAATGTCTTAACGTGTCTTAAAGCTTATATTCCAAAATTAAGCTGTTGGGTTTTATTGTTTGTTTTTGGTATGTGGAGGAGAGTGTGTGTGCAAAAATGTCTGCTTTTTGAGTCTGTAGATGTATCAGAGAAAGCTCCGTGCTGTGTATTATCAGTTACCCTCTTCTGCTAGTGGTATGGGGAAGGGTTCTGCTGTGCTGTCTGGATGTAATGATTTCATGTTAGGAGCCTTCGGAGTCTGCTGAAAGTATTTCATGTTAGTTGGGTGTGAAATGAATGTGTGTGAATGTGTGACAGGTCTTTAACAACTTTGGCTACACTTGCAGTGCACGATAAAACTGGTTTGCCTCAAACCTATTTCTTCCCCCAGAAGTGTGTTTTGTGAGGGATTGCATCCTTTCCATTTGAATCTGTCTTGAAAGCTTTAGGTTCCCTTGGAAAAGTGGATGCAATTGTAATTATTTACATTTGAATGAGACTATGGAAAGGATTGAAATGAGTATTTGATGCGGGACCCTGGGTTAAAAAACTCTCTTTAAAGGTAAAATAGAGTCACTTCATTGCATTTGGAGGGGGAAGAGAGTCCGTTGAGTGACTTTTCTGTGCCTTCTCTCTCTGATTATCTAGCTGCCCCTCAATGATCACAATAAAGGCATTGGGCAAACAGTTGAGAATTTGGCTTCTTAAGGCAAAGAGTTTGGGATGGGAGAAGTTCTAACTGGCCCTTAAAAAGTGACTGAGATATTGTGTTTAAAGGAAGCTTTCGATTGTGTTTAAACTTTGAGCAGTGATCATTGGAATAGGTCTTTCTGTTTCCATGCCTAATAAATCTGAAGTTGGAGAAGCAGCCTTCCATCCCCACGGCTCCAAGTCAGTAGCTGCAGTGGGAAATCTGAAATAGAGGCAAATGGCATGGAATGATAAAGCAGTTTGCCAGCCCCAGCCCTTCCCTCACAACCTGCCTGTCTAGCTAGGTGTGGGCAGTGTGCTCTGTGTTGGGAGCATGGGACGTGGGAACTGTGGAGTGGGATACAGAGGGGGGAGCAGGGAGTGCGGCAGCCTTGACTGTATTGGCTGGGAAAAGCTACGTTGTCGATAGTGCAGTATCTGTTAGATATTAATGGTATTTTGGTAGTTTTAGGAAGTGACCGGTAGCTTGCTGAAATGATTTAGTAGCAAATATTGTTTAACACGGTATTTATTCTGTATGTTCAAGAGATTCTAATTGGTTTTCAAACTGGGAGAGGAAGTGACTTTGCTCATTAATCTCGAGTATATGTCTGTGGTTTCTAGGTTGTCATATTTCCAAGCGCAACCACCTATTATCAAAAATCTGTGTTAAGTGTCTTTATCTGGCGTTTAGGTCTCTAAATTTTAGTAAAGAAAGAAACTCCAAGGAAGCTAGGCAGTTTAAGTCTTAATTTTCTTTTTGGGAGGTATTCATTTTTAATTTGTTGTCTTAAGATTTTAGATCCACTCACTTACCTCCCTGTCACCTTTACCTTATACACTGTTCTTGAAAAGTTTCTGAAATGTATAGCAAATTTTTTGTTTGTTTGTTTTTGCATCTCCTTTTGCCCTTCCCATTAGGTTTGGGTTAAGGTGCATCTCTACCAGGCTGTGAATTCCTCTGGGAGCCTTTGAAGTTGACTGACTTTGTTTCTGTGGATTTAAGGAACCTCGATTCATTAGCATTACTGAGACACACCTAGATAAGCAACAACCAAGGGTGTTAAAGCAGTTAGCGGTGGTGGGGGCTTTACTTCTCTTTGCTGTCGAGAGTAAGTTTAATAGGTTCCTGAGTATTCTGGTGCTTTCCTATATATATTTTAAGAGCAAAAATCTGCCAACCCTTGGACCCAATATTCTTTGTATTTTTCTTAGCACAGCCTAGCAAAGTTAGATGCTCAGGAGATTTATTGGAGGAGGTGTCTGACTGTTTAGAATCTACCAAAAAATAAAATAAAATTAAATTAAAATTGGAGGTTAGTCTTACAGCAGAGTACACTAGAAATGCACCCTCTTGCTGCTTAGTAGAATTCCAGCTTTTAAGCTTACTACCATATGTGAATGCCCAAACACATAGGCAAAGCTTCATAGACAAAATACTGGTTGGACAGAAGACTTATCAGCAGGTGTCAGCATTGATGGACTAGGGGATCTCATTGGCTAAGATCCCGTACTGTACCCGTCTCCTATAGCCCCTTTATTTCTTTGTGCAGTAGTTAGCTGTCTGGATGAGAAATAGCTGTCTGAGCTCTCGTATAGCAGCAGAAGGGGAAGCGAGGGGAAGGGAACTATGTTTGAGAGCTTAGTAAGCTCCATGTTTTTGTATTCATTAAATCTGAATTGAATGCACACAGTGCAGATTGTGGTAGAACCAGAGACAAAAGGGAAATTTTCATCTTGTATACCTTCTCACCACCCCTTTTCGGAAGTATACTGCCTTTCAGATTCCAGAAACCCCACCCAGGCTGTAATTTGTCAGCTTCTAGTACTGATGTCGTAATTGCAACCTGCCCTTAATTACCTGCTGGTAGAGAGAGCTTAGACCCCTTGCACCTGGAATGTTAGGTCTTCAAGAGATGCTTTGGTTTTAAGGCTGGAACCAGATTGATATTGAAGGGTGTAAGTGATGAAGAGAGAGCCTGTGTGGAGCCATTACACTCTTGAGTGGCCGTGGTAAAATAGAAAATTGGAGTAGAAATCAGAAAAACCTAGAAAAATCGGCCCTTCTTCTTACAGTGAAACTTGCCCTGGCCACTGTATCTTGTTTTGTTGTGTATAAACAAGGATGATATTTCTATTTTCACAAACTACTGACCATTGAATGAGTATATGAACGCGCCTTTCTGCTCACATTTTAAAATTTAAGCTTTGGTCAGACAGCTTCTACATACTCTGAAGTGGATCTTTATTTGGAACGTTAGGGTTGAAGTGGTGGTGTTGGTGGCTCCTTCCTTCTCTGGTGTTCCTTCCCTGTTAACGTGTTCAGCCTTTCTGGCCTGTGCGGAGTTAACGGTGGCGTGTGGCAGGAGTTGGTTGACTCGACCTAACTGAACTGCATGGCCTGAACTAATCATCTCCTCCAAGTAGGTGGTGTGTAGAATGGATTGGCCAAAAAGTCCGTATGGTTTTTTCCATAAAATAAAGGACACATTTTTCATTTTCAGTAATAATGTTATTGATTTGGATATTTTGAGTATGTTGGCTATCTCCCACCATTGGCTTCTAGTGGGTAGAGGCCAGGGGCGCTGCTGAACATCTTCCAATGCTTGAGGCAGCCCCACAGCAAAGAGTTATTTGGCCAAAATGTCAGTAGTACCAAGAAACTTCGCAGATCACTTTTGACACGTCAAGCACAGCACAAATCTTTTTTTGTGATTCAGCTGTGTTTTTACCTTTCTTGAAATAATAAAGCATATAATATGCCAAAAATGTTGCATTTTTTCTTTCATCTTCAATATTGAAATGGCTACCCAAATATTCGCCAATTTTGGTTTTTATTTTAACGCACATTGATATGACAGCTGTCACAATACAATCTAACAAAATTGTTTTGAATGAAGTTGAAGACAACTGAGCACTACTAGAGCCATCGTATGGAGAAACCAAACTGACTTTTTGGCCATCCCAGTATGTCCAGGTTCTTACTTGTCTAAGAGCAAGTCTGGGGCACGATGGTTATTGCTAAAAGAATTCTTTCAGCTGTAGAGAAGGCAGGCTTAGAAATGAAAGAAGCATATTGATGTGGCTAATTTCTCAGCTCTTTAATAGAACTATAGATTTTCTATGAAGGATACCCAGAGCTTTACCTTTTAGTTGCATTTAATAAATGAGCTGCCAGGATCGTTATTTGTGATTTTGTTTTTTAACCACAAAGCTCAATGTGTCTTGTGTTAGCATGTTTTTTCCAAGGCCACTATTTTACTTCTCCCCAGAACATTTTTTTAATGCTCACCTGAGAACATACTTACTGATTTTAGAGGGAGGGAGGGAGGGGAAGACACAGAGAGAAACATTAGTCAGCTGCCTCTCAGTGTGCCCGGACAGGGGACCAAACCCATAGCCTAGGCATGTGCCCTGACTGGGAGTTGAACCCACAACATTTTGGCTTATGGGACAAGGCTCCAATCAATGGAGCCACACTGACCAGGGCGCCCCTAAACATTTTTAAACTGAGAAGGCTTAAAGCCCCTGAATGACCTTCATTTTTCATTTATCCAGATGGTTACTTAAAGTGACCAACTTCACTACCTGTGAACTAGTAATTCTTGGGAACAGGAACCCCTTAGATAATAAAGCTTAGGCAGGTAGGCAGATTTAAGTAATAAACTCCATGTAAACAGTGTGTACGAGTCTAAACATATGAGAGAGATGCCATGAAAAAGTTCTGTCTAGTCCGAAATTGCAGTAATGACTCTTTAAGTCTAGCTAATATTCATTATCGAATTGCCTTGAATTTGTTATTTTAGAAGTGCTGCTTAAAGAAAATAAACCACAGTCAGTTATGGCTGTGTTCACTACGGTCCATTAGATTAAGCCAAATGGATCTTAGTAGCGATCTTACACGATTGATCAAAAGGGTTATCAGAAAAGCATCACAGCAGAACAGACTTCAAAATTAATATGCAGTTACAGGTAGGCCCGAGAAATGAACGCTGTAGGATAGAAACTACAGAGTAGGGTCTAATTATAAAGAGTCTTCAAAGGTAAAGTCTTCAAAAGGTAATCAGTCATCTTAGGAACGTATGGTTCTTAAAGTCTATGGAAAAAACCTGTGAGAAAGTGATTGTTTATTAATGCTACATGGCTTGATTATTTATTAATACTACATGGCTGTATTTCCCTCAGTATGTGAGTGTCCAAGGTGGGATTAGCCTCCAGTCTTAAGAACTTGGGCCTCTTTTGTTTTATATCATTTTTCTCTGATACACAACGTAAATAGTTTGGAGGGGTACAGTGGGGGTGTCTGTCTCCCCCGTGCCCCTTACCAGGCAACCATGACATAGTGGGAAGGACAGAGCCTCTGAGTCAAGGGGAAGTTCATCTCCGAGCCTTAGTGCTTTGCCTGTGAACTAGGTCTAATACTTAACCTCACAAGGTTGAAGATTACAGAGTATGCAAGGATCACTTGAGGAAAGGTAGAGTTTGGGACAAAATGTTTCGTTCCTTGCCAATCCTTAAAAAAAAAACAAAACCCTTTCAGAGATTGTTTCATTAGTCTTACGTACAAAGGGAACTTATTTAATTTCTTCAAATTTAAGGTATTGTGAAATTTTACCCAAGGGGGAAGGTCACTAGGGAGTCTTGAATCTGATACCGTTGCTGTGAATCGGAGACAGGCTGGCGCAGGAGGGTGCAGGCTTGCCTTGGCTTTGTGGCCATGTACAAACCACTTTTTACTCACAAGTTAAATTAGTTCAAGAATCTTTGTCAGTGAACAACTTTCCCCCCTTTGCATTTGGGATGGTGTGATATTTATATCTTACTTGGGAAGCTAAGAATTTCACATTTCATTGCAAGTGGAAAATTGAAGTTGCCATATTCATTAATTAAAACATTCAGAAAATAAATACCAGTAATGACAGATAAACAAGAGAAACCCTGTGGCTCTCTGAACACGTTGAGGTTGGTGTGCTGTAGGTCCGTACAGGCACTGTCTCCATTGAGATTTCCATAGTTTTCTTTGGGCCGCCGTGCAAAGGCCTGTCCTACCAGGGTGAGGGGGTAGAAGGTATCGATCGTACTTCCGGCAGTTCACACTCCACCGCTAGAGAGAGTGGTATCTCCGTGTGTTCCCAATTCTAGAAGGGCTTTTTCCTTAAAAAAAAATGGACACCTAGGTTCTTAATTTCCAAAGATGTTAAAACTTGTAACTGTTATAGAAAAAAAAATTTTTTTAGGTTACGTGTAAACTCATTGAACCTTTTCACCTATAATAGAATAGTTTGAAGTTCTGTAAATTTATTTCTCAGTATCTTTTTGTATCAAACACCTGTGTTGAATGAATTTTAGCATAGTATTTTCAGGTTTCCCTGAACAGGTAGATTTGTCAGTGACTAGAAATGTAATAACAAGTGTGAAATCACCGTCTTTGTAAATTTGAGGAACTAACTTAGAGATTAGACTCAGTATTTAAACTCCTGGGAGACTAATTTTATGAAACTGTTTGAATGTATTACTGTTGTCACTCCTTCCTAATTATACAGCGCCTTGATATGGGCAATACACAAAAGCCGGTAAACTCAGAGGAAGGGTCATAGTACATAGTGGCATTAGAGTGAATAATGCGATTGTGACTGATTGTTAGACTTACCGTACCTATTCTTATAATCAGTGTGTTTTCTCAGGAATGGATGCAATGTCCGTGGTTCTTCCTATTTGACATCAGAAACAAAGAAACCAGAGCCTCTTGGGGAATTGCTCATACCCCAGGATCTGTTTCTTAATTTTTCGTGGTTCCAGGTAACCCGGGAAAAAACCAGAAGGAGAGGATAAGCACAAATTGACTAGTCTTTGTAACTGCCAGCTTGTTACACTTCCAGACAAGAAGCTCTCCAAGGCCAGGGACCCCACCCCTACGCAGTCCCCCAGGTCGCTCCCTCAGCAGCACAGGAGTCCTGGGCCCCTGCAGTGGGATCAGTGGGGGCGGGGCTCGTGACAGTGTCATGATGGTATTGCCTTTTCCCCCTTAAAAATCAGATCGCCACCCTCCTCCCTTGAAGGCAGTATGATACAAAAGCAGCACCGCAGCAGAACTTCATAGCCCTTTGCTGATGTTAGCACCACCCACATCTCAGAGTGCCTGGGAAGTGGTCTGTTCGCAGGAGGATGCTTGTTTTCTCTGTGGCAGAACGGATTCTAGTTGGGCAAACAAGAAGTTAAACATTTTCTCCTTAGAGTCCTGAAAATGTTACAGAGCTCCTTTAGGACTGGAGCTACCCTCCAGAATTTAGATGTCAGATAGCGTGTGTTGAGCTTGTATTTTGGGGGGAAGCAGTTTTAAAGTTACAGTACAGTGTGTTGAAATGTGTCCGTAAGTGACTTGAAAGCATAGTACAATGTTTGCCTAAGTGAGACTAGAAGGGTACCAAGCAGGATCCGTGCCGATGGCACATATCTGAGTATGCATGCCAGTGGGAGCTGTGGTACAAAAGGGAAGGCACTTGGCTAAGTGCTTTTACTGAGAACGTGACTTTTTTACAAAAGGCCTTCTCCAGCAACCTTATTTTCTGGAAATGAAGTTCAGCGTCTGTTCTTCTCTCACAACTCTGTTCTGTTCTGTTCAGGTGTTTCCAAACCCTGGAAATGACTCTTGGGTTTAAATAAGTACACCCAGGACTTCTCCATTTTACTACCTATTTTTTAGGAAGGCAGTAAGTATCGTAAGCTCCTTGAGGGTTAGAAACATCTCAGAGCCTGCTTTGGTATTGAAGCTGTTGTCAGAGATACTGGTTCCTTTCATGCACAGTCTATATCTGTGGTCACCACTGACCCCCACCCCCCACCCCCCAAGACAGAAGTGATCACTGTTCTCTCGCTTTCACTGAGCCCATGTCCTGTTCTGATTTGTCATTGTAGGCTGGAGAAAGTTACATGTTTGCTTACTTTACTAGGAAGTGGGCAAGAGGGCTGTCTCGTCTTGTATGGTCAGTACAGATGCTTCCAACGAATGCCATGAAATGGGAACCCCTTCCTCTCCTAGCTCACCAGCTGATTGAAGATAAAGTGAGAAACATTGAGAGCTTTCCACTAAGTTTTCCCTGTTCTCCAGCCAACATGTGTAAGAATCACCTGGGAATGTTCGGTAAAAATACATATTCCCAGTTCTATGCGTCCAAGTTGGTTCTGTAGTGAAGTATACTGAGAAATCTGCATTTTAAAGCTATCTTTGACAGTCCCAAATGATTCTGATTAATACAAGTGACCCATAAGTCACCTTTGGAGATGTTTAACTGGACTGTATTGTCATAATGGCTAAGACGTGTGTTTTGCCTCGTTAAGGTAATCCATTGGTTGAGCTATTAAGCTTAAAGGATTTTTTTTGAAGGATGGGAACAGTGTTTTCCAAAATATGTTTAGTAAAGCTTGATCCTTAACCCACTCTAAATAAATATCTTCTGTCTTTCAATGAGTATTTACCTAAATAGCAGTGATAGTTAACTGCCTTTGCAGCTGTTTTAGTGTGTGTCTTGTCAGAGTCCTAATCCTTTAACAAGCCATTATTTGATTCTGATGTCATCTTTTAGGATCCTCGGACTAAAGCCGCACAAAGTGAGAGGTTGTTTTCATGCTAATGTTCTTAGGAGGGTTAAGGCAGGGCTTTAGAAGGTAAGTGGAGGCGCTATTAACATAGTGCAGTGGAATGCTGAGGCTCTAATCTTTGAAGGTCACTACGTTTAGATTAAATTAGGGGTCTTTAAGCTGCTGATGACAGTGATTGAAACGGGAGGATTCGAATAGGGCCAAGCTTCTTGAAGTGTGGTTTCCTGATCAGTAGCTCCTTAGCATTGTCTTAGAACTGGTTGGAAATGCAAACTCCTGAGCCTCACTCGGACCTAGTGGCTCAAATTCTGGGAGTGGGAGGGCTTGGCCATCTGTGTCTGAACAGCCTCGCAGGTGGCGATGCACACGAATGTTCCACAACCAGTGGAACAGAGTGAGGTGTGAAGTTCACTTTCTCCAGTCGAGCCTCACACTTTTAAGAGGCATGAGAGACAGTTGACAAAGTCCACATGCTTACCAGTGAAATACAGACTTTGGAGTTAGATAAACTTGGATTCAGCTCTTGTTAGCTGGGTGGCCTTGAGCAAGCCAGAGTTCTGATCTTAGTTTTGTCCTCTGTAAAAGTGTAGGGGTAATAGCTACTTCGGAGTCATATAAAAGAGCACTTAGTACCCGGTACTGCTATTTCCCCAAAGTCAGATAAGTGACATGAATAAGATAAGTTGACTGATTAAAATAAACTTCTGGTCAGATTCTTAGTCACGACATTTACATGACGCCTAAAATGAGTTTTATAGTGATTCAGCCTCTTAAGCAGTGTTCCTTGTTTTTCACAAGACCGATGGCTGGGCCTCGGTAGTTGTCCAGTACTTGTACTTCCTTATAATTGTGAAGTTAGAGTAATTCATAATGGGAGGAGGACTCTCTGGAGCATAAAAAGGAGCCAGTTACTTACTGAGCACCAGGAAGGCTTCTGAAGAATATGCGCGTGTTTAAGCATAGTCTTGCTACACAGCTGGTTGCCCAGAGACCGTCCTGTGCATTTCATTTCAAGCACCGTCAATAGTGGGATGACCAGGGGTGTCCAGCCTGTTGCCCTCGGGCCTCATGTGGCCCAACACAAAATCATAAATTTACTTAAAACCTTTTTTTTGCTCATCAGTTTTTGTTAGTCTTTGTGTATTTAATGTGTGGCCCAAGACAACTCCTCTTCTTTCATTGTGACCCAGAGACCCCAAAACCCTGCCAGAGGATGAAGGCCCATTGATTGAATTGGTAGTAATAGGATGTATGAAGCAAGACATCAACATACCTGACACCGTCACGGCCAGACAGGTTGTGGACGTGGGGGCGTTCTGAGGCCTGGGCCAAGCTGTGGATTCCGTGGAGCAGAGCAGAAGGCTCGTACTCCTTTTCACTCCTTTGCAGACGTTACAGGCTCCCTTAATGGAAGCAGAGGAGCACAGGCCAGCAGGAATGGACTTGTCCCAATGGAGCTGGCCTGAGAAGGTACATTTTTCAGGTTAGACAAGTCCTTTTTCCCTTTCGAGTTCTGCCTCCTGGGAAGGAGAAGCATTTCAGTGCAGGGATGCCCTTGTGAGTCATGGCAGAGGAGCATATGGCATGCAGAGGCACCTCGTAAGGGTCTTGGACGGGTTGATTACTTTTGGGGGCAATAGTAAAAAATTCCAACTTTGCCTTCTATTAGAGAACAAAGGTGAGTTAGTGAAAGGGGATTTGTTTGCCCTACTCCTGAGGCTTAAAACCACTGCTCTGTCTAGGTTGACTTCTGCCTCAGCAGACTAAGACCTTAGTTGAAATGTTCTCTGGGCAGCACTCCTCGTGGCTTTGATTCTCCAGGGACTCTGTGCAGCAGTGGCCTAGTTTATTGGGGTGACATCTGCTAGTAGGATCACGTAGGTTTCAAGTGTACATTTCTGTGGTATGTGGTCTGTACATTACACTGTGTGCCTGTCACCCAGAGTTCAACCGTCTTCTGATAGCCAGGCGAAGTTCTGGCTGGCCTTAAGCGACTATGTCGTGCCTTGCCATGTAGGCAAAAGGCCTCCGACTGGGTTCCAGCAGGGCGGTTGGGTCTGGAATGGCGAGTGCTGGGCAAGGAGTTCAGGACAGAGGAGGTCTCAGTCTGACTTTGTCAGCTGTGACCGGAGCCAATTACACTGCGTTATACCTCATTCTTCCTGCCGGTAAAAGGAAGAGGTTGACCTGGACCAAAGATAACTTTTCTTTCTTTTTTTGTTTTAAGTCTTCACCTAAGGATATGTTTATTGATTTTAGAGAGAGGGCAAAGGGTGGGGAACAGAAAACCTCAATCAGTTGCCTTCCAAATGCGCTCCGACCAGTTGAGCCACCCAGTCAGGCCAAGATGCTTTTCACTCAGCACCGGCTGAACTAGAACTTGCACCGAAGATGGAACTTTCTGTAGTGATGGAGATGTTCTGATCTGTGGGGTGTCCCATATGGTAGCTGCTAGCCATGTGAGACTGTTGAGCCCTTGAAATGTGGCTAGTGTGGCCAAGGAGCTTACTGTTTAAATTGTATTTTACTTAAGATTAAAAAGCTACATGTGGCTCGTGGCTACCATATTGGACAGCACAGCTCTAGATAAAATTTAGGTAGGAGCAAAGAGATTCAGGCTTAGATTTTGCATGGAATATGGGTGGCTGGGGCTCTTGGAATTAAAAAATTCAAAACAGGTGTAAATTTGGTGTGTTTTGAGTTTGAATAAGTCTTCCTTCTGTACGCGTACATTGCCTTAGCCTGGGTGACATTCTAAGAGGACTTATGGCTTACTAGTAAAGTCATGTTTACTAAAGCAGTTGGAATCTCAGTTCATTTTAAAAATAACTGACCGCTTTAGTACTTGACCCCTTTAGTGCTACACAAGGTGTGGACATTTAAGGCCCTTTGGATTGAACAAATTCTCTTTTTATCTCCAACTCTGTGAGGTAGGTCATGTCTATTTTGTGGGTGACAAAACAGATTAAGTTATATTTACATGCGCCTTTAGCCTTTAAAATGGTTGATGTTAGCCTACAACTTCATTTGAAGTTGCAAGTTTTTAACATGTCGCTATAGTAAGAAGTTAAATATGTATTTGTTAAGCTGTACTCGGTAGTAAGTGAATGGCCGTAAGGGATAGAGAACCGAGGGTTGTACAGGCAGGCACACAGCACTCGGGAGGTTGACTCACCCAAGGTGTTGCTGACAGCAAAGGCAGGTCAGACCTCTGCCCTCATACCCAAGGTTCCGTGGGGGAGTCTTCCTCTCATTTGCATAATCTTGGTGGGTGTTAGGCTGCATCTTAGTTACACGTAATCTGGCCCACAGTTAGCTACCCGTAGTGGTCTGAAGGAACAAAATGAGATTGTGTCCTTGGCCACTGTGCGGACCACTGACCCAGTGGACATGTGAGGTCTCAGCACCTTGAGTCAATTGCTTAAATACCGGGGACAGATTCCGTTTCCTCCAGCTGTAGCTTCAGATTATGATCGGTTATTTTGGGGGTTGGAAGAAGAAATGGAATAGGGATGAAATAACCGATAGTTTGGACATTTGCTGTCTCCACTTTAGCTTTGAAGAAACGGAGGCTCAAGGCTGTGTAGTGTGTAAGTGACCCACAGAGCTGCGAGGCCGATCTAGGCCTATCTGATGCCACAGCCTGAGTTCCTAAGTGGGGCACAAGACAAGGGAAAGGGGCGTCTAGGGGACTCAGCTGCTTCCTGGAACTCGGGGCTTCAGTGGAGCTGCTGCTCAAGGAGTGACAGACAAAAGGCTCTCGATTCCTGGAGCACTTGCTCCATTTGCAGTGGGTTCTTACCAGCCGACTGTCATTGACGAGTAGGCTCTGCTGCTCTTGAACATGTAATCCTTTCCCTCTTAAGGGAAGCTCGCCTGCCTGTGTAGCGAAGACTGCTGAATAATTTATTTTTTTTAGCAGTTCAGCTTGTGCTTAGAGCCAGTTATTCCAGAAATCAGTAAAACTTCTCTTTATCTGAGTACTCAAGAAAAAAGGATCTTTTTGTTAAGCAAGGATTAACTAGAACCAGCCCCACCTCCCCCGTTTGAGAAGGACCTCCGAGGTCTGCATATTTACTGAGGAATTTCTTTGGAGGTGGTTCGCAGCGTGTGAACAAGTATGATGTTGTTTCTACTTCAAGGGGGATAAATAACAAACCTAACTAGCTTGCTGCTTAAGAAGCAGAATTAGTAGTGGGCTCGGGGTTGGCCGCCCCCTCACGGTTCTCATCCATGTGACCGACTTTCTCCAGCTCTGCAGAGCAGTGGAGTTTTAACCTTGTAGGTGAAGCAGGGAGGATGTTTCCCACTCTCACGGAGCTGAGAAAGGCACCTCTGTCTACAGCCTGCGGGGGATACTTTCTTGTCACGATTAATTAGTGGAGCATTCAGTAAACAATGCCGCCTTTTGTATGGCCCATGAAGTAAGAATGGTTTTTGTGTTTTTTACTGGTTGGGGGGAAAATCAAAAAAGAATATTATTAAATATACCTGAAACTAATATAATGTTAATATGTCAATTATACCTCAGTTTTTAAAAAGAATATTATTTCATGATACAGGACAGTTACGAGAAACTCAGATTCCAGTGCCCATAGATAAAAGTGGAGTGGAATGCAGCCATGCTCATTCATTTCCACGTAACCTGGGGCCGCCGTGGCGCCCCACTGGCAGAGTGGAGAGCCCGCAGCGGAGTTCAGATGGGCCGCAGAGCCTGAGCTGTGGACTGCCCGTCCCTGTACGGCAGACCCCGCCGGCCCTGGGAACGGTCGCTGGTGGTGTTGCTTACCTGACTGGCAGTGCTTGTGTGCCTCACGGGAAAACTCGCAGGACTCCTCGTGTTGCCTGGTAGCCTCTAGCTCCCAAAAGAATCTGTAGGCCAAGTGTCACAGTTGACTGTGAGCTCGCAGCCTCGTTAAGCCTGAATCCATCTTTTTTCTAGTTGTTTTCCCCATTGAGTTCCACTGGCAGGACTCAGGTTCACTGTTTCTCTCTAAGCATGGCTCTGCCCTCTGATGCCCGAACGACAAACACAGTTTCTCTTCTAGGGAGCCTGACTACCCTGTTCCTTAGCTCAGCCGGGGTGGCTGCGTCACCCACCCCTCATGTGGCTCTTGATTCTCTTAAATAGGGGCTGCCAGAGCAGCAGGTGAAAATAGCCTCTTTTTCTCAAGAGTCTCAGCTGCAAATTAAAGATAAAATCCTCAGACTGACTCAGCATCTTGTGCCTGCCTTTTAAAGAACAGAGAAATATAATTGAACTAGAAACATTAAAATAAAGCCAGTAGCACATGGATAGTTGCAGGCGGCTGGTGTTTGATGTTACTTACTGGTCAAAGGACCAAGAAACAATCAGGCAGCGTTTTTCAAAATAAGATTCTGGACCACGTGGACTCTGTGAGACACCCTCTGACCTGGGGACCTTGTAGGAAAACACATACCTGGTAAGTCCCAGGTCTTGTACACAGAAATGTTTGAGAACCCCTGCTCTTAAGCATTAAACGGTTTTCTTTTTACCTTAATCCATTTGAACTAAAACAGTTTTTAAAGGCCATAGAATTCTTGTGGTCGGAAGTGTCAAGGGCCTGTAAGAGGTCATTTTATAGATTAGAAAACTGAGACCAGAGCAAAGAAATGAATGACCGAGGCTCTCCTCGAGACATTGTGTGGAAGACTTGGAGTTGCTCTACGGATGTTGTCTTCTTACTGTTAGACGGTGGAATTGACTTTAGAAACAAGTCATTTAGTTCTTGGCAAAATTATGTTAACAGTGAGCAGCTTGTTCTGACCTCTGATTGTGTCTAAAAACTTCAGCTCAGAAGACCCTACAGTTAATTATGCTTTTGAAGACAGTTTGGTGGTCCCATCACTTGAATCTGAATTTTTAAAAAACTGAAGTTAATAGGTGCCTGGGAATAAGAAGCAAAGGAGGAAAAGAAGATGCACTTGAATTAAAGGAGAATGATGGAAGGAAGAGCGGGATGGGACAAAAAGGGTACACAGACCCAAAGGGGCCAAAAGGGAAGATTAAGGTAATTGCAGTGTTGCAAAAGCATAAAAGGAGCCAAAGAAATTGAAATGTGGAAGTGGAATGGAAGAGGAAACACCCTCTGCCCGTTTAACCATTTAGCCCCTTTTTTGTGTGTGGGACGGGGCCTAAAGCAAACCAGTTGGCTGCCTCGTGTCGGGTCTTGCAGGGCGAGGCCCTCAGGACTGCATCCGGCAGTCGTCTCAGAGTCGCAGATGTTGAAGAACCGAGGTAGGTTCTCGAGTGTTTTTAAGGCAGTTTGTGGCATTTCTTCTGAACATGTAGACACTTTGGAAAATGTACCAGGTTTGAGAAATTTGAAGTTGTGCTGCAGAGCTGATAAAAACAAAATCGAACATGCCGGGCGTGTCTTTGAGCAACTCTGAGTCCCTGCGATGCTGCAGTGCACTTCTGAGTTTCTGGTGCTGGAATTGTACCAAGCATCGAATATGGGGGAGGGGGACTTAAGGACTTTGCGAAATAAATGGCAACATTTATGTGCTGAAGTTTGACCCTTTCTTCGATTTTGTGAGTTCTTTTGAAGGGCTTTCCTAACTGTAACATTAAGTCTAACTCTGGTGCTTAATGGGACCAGGTCCAAGGAAACGTGGCGGTTATGGGAGACCCCTTTTCCTCTCTTCTCCAAGGTACTCACCGGACAGCTGCCACTGAAGAGGGGGCTTCAGTGCCTACTGCAGGCCCTCCGAAGGCACAGGCCTGGTGCTCAGCAAATATTTGAGCGAATGTTGTGAACCCCAGCTTCCTTAAGGAGAGAAGAAATATTTATAGTTCCAGTTGTCATCTCTCAGCTAGAGGCTTGTGTTTGCTTTGTTTTATTAGCTTAAGAGTACTGGGTCCCTACGGGTGAAGCCCATTGGTTCCAGTAATGAACGAGTTGGTCCATGGAGTTGGTCCATAACAGAAGGTCTTGTTACTGTGCAGTACACGTTTGGGAGACCATGATCATTTGGACTTTAAAAATTAGAAATGTTACTAGTTCTTTCTCATTCTTGAGTTTTAAGATTTTTGTTTGCTTGTTTTAAGAGATGAGTTCTCCCAGCATTTTTTTTTTTTTTTTAAATTCTGGGGCTCTTTGAGCTTTTAGCAAAAACTGCCTCTGTCTTGCTTCTGGAAATGTTCTCATTGAAAATCGCTGTAAACCAGTGATAAGGGCTCTTACTCGGCTGCGGGTCACACATTAAAGCCAGCCACCATTAAGAGGGATCGCAGACTGGGTATCCTGGATTCAGCGTGGACCAGCATTGGTGAAGTCTGAGTTGAGACAGCTGTATAGGGGGAGAGGGAAGGGTAGAATTCGTCCACCTCCCCAACCCATCCCCCTCCCTGTTAAAGGCTTTTAGGCTTCCTGGCTGCTTTTAGTTTGGCATTAAGTTCCTGGGGAGATTTGCACCCCCCTGATACTGACTACACTCCGGGTGCCAGTCTTTATCACCAAGACCAGCTTGTTATCTGTCCTAGACAAAAACAGTCTTCTTTTAAGTGTGCAGTGTTGAGTAGAAATGGTGATTTTGTTTAAACTCCAGCTTCTGGGGATGTGTTATCCGAGGATTTGGAGGTCAGGGTTTGGAGGTTGGGGGGGAGGAGGAGATAGATGCAAGCATTTGTCCCAGGAGAAGTGATTTAAT
This sequence comes from Carollia perspicillata, assembly GCA_004027735.1. NCBI lineage: Eukaryota > Metazoa > Chordata > Mammalia > Chiroptera > Phyllostomidae > Carollia > Carollia perspicillata. Next base: position 10,778 of record PVKM010009219.1, on the reverse strand, counting down.
AATGAGCAGGTGTTATCCTCTTTAGAACATCACTTCCCTTACCCAGTGTTTTCACCCACATAGTCCCACTGTTCACTTTCCTGACACACTGGTTGTGTATTTGTGGGTCAGAGATCAGCAGGAGTTACCTCCGACAGAGTCGCATTGAGGGCCTCTTTGAGAGAGGCAGCTGGGGTTGAATAATTCTATCCCCATCCCCCACACACGACTTGGTGCCTGTCTTTGGGGGAGGAGCCCAGCCTGGCTGCTTCCAGTCTCAAAACCTGTGGACAAGAGTCAGTGTGGTCCTTTAACCCCCGGGGAAAAGTCTTTCTCTCCCGGCCTTTGTTATAAGAAAGCGAAGGACCTCTCTCCTGCTCTGATCTGATTGTCCCTAAACATTTGGAAGAAAGGTGGAGTGGCAGAATGCCTTAAGATCATAAAATAGTTGATAAAATGATCAGTAATCTTTGTCATTCCTTAGCCTTTTGCTCTTAAGAAAGTGTAAACGTTACACTTGGGTTGAATTGTGATTGGTTAGAGACCCTGGGTGGCATAGGATTGGCAACATTGTTAGCCACCTACTGATTGCAGCTAAACTAATGGAAGTGTTTCTCTACCTGGGGGGTATAAACTGGTCATCCTGCTTCCCTAAAAACCTGTAGGTGTGTTAGGCTTCTGGGTGTAGGGTTGTGAGGGCAGGCTCAAGTTTTCTTGTACTGTCTGTCGTGGGCTGAGCGGGCAGGGCGAATTGGCGGGGTTGCTGCTTCAAATGCATACATATAACTGGCCCCCATGTTATTTGGAGTGTTTGGGCAGGCTCGCTTTGGTCCTGTGTCCATTAACCATGACGAGGGTTCAGTAATAATCGCACTTCACTGACAGTTGTCAACATGTTTGTCATTTTGTGGAGGTCAGTCAGGAATTGTGCAACCCTACACAAAGAATTTGACTTTTGAAGTAAAATTTTAAAGTCACTTAAATATTCAGAGCTCATTTCTTCATCTGTAAGAGAGGTCACGGTTATCAAATCAGTGAGCAGAGATTAGGAGATTAATCACTGACCTGTGCTGCTTTCTTGTAGACCCAGTAGCTAAGTGACTTTTACCGAGGTCATACAGTAAGTGGTAAAACAAGGATCTGAGTCGGATGTTTTTCACTCGGTTGAACCGGCGGGCTTCCTTCAGAAGTCCTTCTAGTATTCTGTGCTGCTCTGTGATGTCTCTGATCGGCATTAGGGCTTAGCCGTAGTTTTTGTGCTAAACCACATCATTCTCGAGCATACCTAATGAAGTGTTTTATGGACTTGACTTCCTGTATTTATGTGTCTGGTTCCCCCGCAGGCAGTGAACTCTCCATCTTATACCTGATTTGACACTGAGTTTGGTGGCGACTTGAGGCCGAATGTGCACCTGGTTTCCAAACCTGCAGCTTCATGGTCGTCCTGGGATTATGCCAGCGTCCAGGGACTTGATCACAGTTGGATCAGATTTTACTGGGCTTATTTGATACTGAAGTTTCTTATTCCTAGGTGTTTTATTTCTCTTCTCTCAAAGCAGAGGATTGGACTCCAAACTACAAGAAGCATGAGTTTATTTGTATGTTTTTTTTTTAAGGAACTGCTTTGGGGGTACATGCCTTTAGAGAGGCAAGTACGATACAACTCCGGGATTTCATTTTTTAATATGCTGCTGACAAAAATCAACTCGACCATTTCCTAGCTGGCAGGAAGTAGATCTCACTTAATTTTGCTCACTCGTGACAAGATCAAGTTTTCAGCAACAATAGTAATAATAGGTAGTTGCTTTTTATGGCTCATGTGCCAAGAATTCCTTCCTCTGCGTTGCCGACTCCCTCTCAACCTCTAGTGAGACGTAGCTCAAACACTGCCCCCTCCAGGGAGCCGGTGTTGGCCCCTCACTGGCCTCTTACATCCAGGCACTTTATTTTTTGTTCTCTGGTGGAATCAAGCTATTTTCCCTCATTATATTACACGCCACTTAAAAACAAAGGAAGCCGTTAATCCAGATTAATTTTTTTTTACTCTTGAAGACTTTTTTCCAAACTGCCCATACATTAAGTAATCCTGCTGCCTCACTACTCGCTCTGAGAAACAGCAGGGCAGGAAATCCTGCCGTCTTGGAAGAGATGGAGGTAACGATACCCACATGTTTCATGTACAGGAATTTGGGAGAAGGTCGATTACCTCCATAAAAAGTTTCTCATAGTTTCTAAATATAGGAGCATCAAGAGGCAATAAAAACACAGTTACTTTAATGTCAGTCACTTGACATTTGAGATTTTGGGGGTAGGAAAGGAATTTTAATTCACTCCAGCAAGTCTAAAATTAAAGAAAGATTTCTTCTTCTGACCTAATTTCTCTGCTTTATGTATACATAAACCAGCTAAAATTTTCTGCCTTTGGAAGCAGATCTTCAACTTAAATGCCTAGATATGAATTGCTGTGTCAAAAAGAGAGTAATTTACGTTGGGTGGGTTTTTTTTGTTTTTTTTTTGGTATTGTTAAATTCCCCCTCCATGGGGATTATATGAACTACATGCACCTCTTCAGAGATGTTAAGAGGCAAAAGTGTGTCATAGGTTTGATGAAATGGGTACTGCCTGGAGAGGGGTGAAAAGCGCACTCACTTACCTTATGGTCCACTCAGTGAGGAGTGGCTCTTAGTGTTATCGTTGGTGAAATGGGGATGACATTTCCTCACCATTCAAGCAGTAAGAAAATGGAATGGGGCAGTGTTTGCTCAGTATTCCAGCGTGGTTCTGGCACCCACCCACGTGAGTGCCCTTTTTCTCTCGGTGCCTTAATCACGACCTTCTGGGACTGTAAATTCCTTAAGGGTCGAGTCAGTGTCTCATAAGTCTTTAGCAGGGTGCTTTGGATTTAAGAATATATATTAAATGTTTGTAAATGAATGAGGCCTCCAAATATAATTCTGAACCCAGTAGTAAAAGGGTTCCTTTTCTTGCACATGTTAACCATCAAGTCCTTGCATAATGCAAGCCAGCAACTATTCCAACAGTGAGGGCAAGGCACTGATACTGCCCTTTTATCATTTGGAAGTCTCTTTGCTTCAAATCTTTGTTAACCTCAAGGAGCACTTCAGTTACAGTAACAGAAGCTGTTGATCGCTATGCTGCCTATTTAATTACTTATCTGTCCTGTGGAGTAACTTCAGTGAAGTTAGAATGGAAGGAATTTGTTGTTACCTGTTTCTGTCTTCTCAAAGGTGCCTTCTTCCTCTCCCATGACTTCATCTCACATTTTTTAATGCTAGGGTTTGAAACAATTGTTACCAGTCAGTTAATAGGTGACCTGAAATCACAGTGCATGGGGTTTTCTGGTGATTTAATATGCAGTGGTTTGCGTTTTCACTTCTAAATGTCAGTCGAGTTCAATACAGTTCTTTTTGGATTTAACCAATACTTGAAGTGGCAAGATTCTTTCTCCAAAACATTTTAACAGTATCTATTGTTAGATGGATTGCAGTTAAGGGGAAAGGGTATGTACTAAAAGTAATCTTCAGGGCCATTAGTAAGCTGTCCACATTTTCAACACGAGGGCTACAGATCAGTATGTCTTTATTGGCTTCACTTTTTCACTCACTAGGTTCTTTTCTGACCCACATCTTGAGTCTGATACCCGACTGTTACCTGAAATACAGTACGGCTTCAGTTAGTGTCATCATTTCACCAGTCTTTCCTTCTTCCCACCTTTGTCTGCACAGCTTTCCTGTGTCTGCAGAGCCAGCGCGTTCTCCTAGTCGGGGGACCCAAAGTCTTTGAGTCTTTGACTCCCCTCCTGTGTTTAGTATCTGCTACACACAGCCTGTGAGCTCCTGGAGCTGAGTTCTAGTTCCACTCACCTCGGTGCGCTTTCGTGTCTCTTCCTTTCCTTGCAGACCTGCTCCTGCCACCTTTTTCTGGACTGCTCTTTCCACACTGGCCGATGACTCTGCCTTTGCCTTCCTACCCACACTGTCCTTCCGTGCGTCTTCCTTAAGTACGGCTTTTACTCTGTTCCTTTCCTGCTTGAAATGGCTCCCTGTTCTGCTCACGGCAGGACACCCTGACTCTTGGCTTTATTTTATCTCTTACTGCTCCTTAATACAAATAATCTCCCGGGTTCGGCTAGTCCTCTCCCTGTTGTTCCTTTACATAATAAGAAAAAATAAGGGATTGGAAGGGAAGAAGCTTAAACTCTCTATTATGAAAAGTTTCAAGCAAACAAGGCATATGCAGAAGCCACGTAATATGAAGAAGAGGCATTTACTGAGGAGGATACAAGACACGTTGTACATACGACACCGATGCCTCAGTCCCCTTCAAAGTAGGCACTTTGAGGCCTCACACAGTTCTCCCAGTCGCCATCAGCCGCCCCATCGTATTTTCCTGAATCTCACTGACAGTCTCAAATCTCCACCCTTTCAAAGGTGATTTTAGTTTTGGGAAAAGCCAGAAGTCGCAGGGCACACTAAATCTGGGCTGTAGTGTGGCTGAGTCACCTGGGTAATTTGATGTTTCACCAAAAAACTCTGCCCGAGACATGATGCATGAGCAGGTGTGTTGTCCTGATGAAGCTGCCAATAACCAGTTGCCCATAGCTGCGGCCTTCTGAATCATCCAGATAGTTTTCATAGAGGAATATTTAACTTTTGGGTTTTTTTTTAAAGATTTTATTTATTTATCTTTAGAGGGGAACGGAAGGAGAGAGGGAGAGAAATATCAATGTATGGTTGCCTCTCGTGCGTCCCCCACTGGGAACTGGCCTGCAGCCCAGGCATGTACCCTGACTGGGAATCGAACCGTGATCGTTTGGCTCGCAGGCCCGCACTCAATCCACTGAGCTACGCCAGCCAGGGTGGAATATTTAAGTTTAATGCAAACTTTGATGCAGATCCATTGCTCTACTTGCTCAGTCATTTTCAATGTGATGGCCACATAGTACACATGCTCACTCAATGGCATCTGCCTCCCCCTACTGACTAGCACAGAGTGAAGTTGTCATTGTTCACACATGCGCATCCCAGTCTGCTCTCCTTGGCTGCAAGATTACATCAATGTTGTGCAAATGGTTTTCATTGTATTAACAATGGCTGGACTTTTTCCAGACAGACCTCGTATGGAGCGGTAGAGGGAGTCGTATAATGAATGCCTATGTGCCTGCCATATCTGTCCACTGCAGTAACTCGCAGCCTTTTGCCAATCTTGTTTTATCCATCTCCGTATCTCTCCTCCACTCCTCTTTTTATTTTTTAATCCGAGGACATTTTTTCATTGCTTTTAGAGAGAGGGGAAAGCAGGGAGGGAGGGAGGGGGTGTGCGGGGCATGTCGATGTGAGAGAGAAACATCACTTGCCTGCCTCTTGTATGCCCCGAATAGGGGATCGAACCCACAGCCTTTTTGGTAGACTGACAGCGCTCTAATCAACCAAGCCAAAGCAGCCAAGCCAACCCCACTTGTTTTTTTACTTGAGGGTATTTTAAAGCAAATTCCAGGCATCATTGACCTGGAAGTAGTTCATACACATCTTCAAAGATCATTTATCTGTCAGTTTACTAGTGCAGATCATCTTTACAGTTTCCCTGTCAGTTGATAATTATGTTTGTTTACACATTAAAAATTTTTTTGTGTCTGACAACCTTGGTGTATCAGGACGACCCTATACCTCCCTCATTGAGCTACCCAGCTAGGGCCTGTCTGCACACTTCGATGCTCTGGAGTCACCCCATTCATTCTGTGTTGCCTCCCCCCTCATTTATCCTGAGAAGGCTCAACCTGACATGTGGAACTGTACCAGAGCCATTCAGATAATTGAAGAAGTTATATATTTCTGGTATCTGTCATAGCACATATATCACAGTTTGAACATGCAATAGACATGTAATAACTTCTTTTAAAATTAGGGACGCTTGGGGTTTAAGTCTTTGACCTAGGTCTTACTTGTATCAATGGATTATAAAGCCTTAAGTTTCTTATTATGCACTTTGATTTTGCATTTTTAGATTAGCAGTTGCTTTAAAAGACTTGAAACCTGGCTTTAAAATCAGTTTTGAAGTTTTGTGCATTTAAAAAGATAATGTTACTGACAGACTGGCTGTCTGAAACCTACCTGGAATTACTTTCAATTTATCTTTTACTTAGTTTTCTTATTCTTTAAATTTAGTGCTTTTTAGTGAATTAAACTCCTCTTTTCCTTGTGTACACCAGTACTTGTCAATGTAAATTCTTAAAGCATGGTAATTAAAAAAATAACTTTATTATTTTTATTACAAAAGTGATTCACACCAGAAAAAGATGGTGAAAGAAGACGAAATACATACACAAGAAATGCAGTTGTCCATAAATTCACCCCCCAAAAATGACTACTTTTAACATTTTGGTTTCTGTCTCTAGTCTTTTTTGTAGATGTTTGTTTTTGCATTTGTTGAATTATACACAAGAGTAGTTTTTTTTAAAAAATGTCCCTGCCATACTCTTGGGCCACAATAACAGATCATAATGTTCTGTTTCTTGTTTGTTAAATATGGCCTGTAAACAACAAAAAACCACAGACTTCATTCCAGGTTGTACTGCTGGTGGCATATTTTGCCATTATGATTTTAGAAGTAATTGGAGGATTTTATTATTGTCAAGTAATCCGGGGCCACCAACTTCGTACGTTAGATTTACTCAGCATTTTAAAGTTTTAGACTTGAGACTTCTAGAAGTTGGACAGTCTGCATCTTCATAGAAGATTGGGTTCAAGTTCTACTTCTGGTGCCTTGTGATTTTATTTTTCCCATCTCCATGGGATGAGAAATTCTTGTAGGTAGGGGTACGCTCATGTAAACTTCTGTTCCCATAGGGCTTGGCACCGAATAGATCATTTTAGTGGATTATGCCAAATGTGGCTTGGCCATATTTTGCAAGGAATGGGATGAACACACACACATCACCTATACATCGTTATAGTTATCTACTCCTGTGAAATGTTACTTCAGAATGTAGCAGCTTCAAATGACAAGCACTTGTTTTCTCACACAGTTTCTGTGAGCCAGGAATCCAGGAGCAGCTTAGCTGGGTGGTTTCAGCTCAGGGTCTTTGTGAGGTTGCAGTCATATGAAGGCCTGAGACTGGGGCCTACTCCACGATGGTCTCCCCCCGACACACACACACACACACTATTAGTAAGTTTCAGTTCCCTGCCACACGGCTCCTCCATAAGGCTGCTTAAGCTCCTAGAGTGTGGCAGGTGGCCTCCCTCAGAGCAAGGAGAAGCATCCAGTGCCTTCCATGACCTGGTGTCAGAAGTTACATACCAGCATTTGCACTGCTTTTTAGGAGTGAATCTCTAGGTCCAGTCCATATTCAAAAACAAAATTAGGTCATATCTGTTGAAAGAAAGGAGGAGTATCAAAGATTCTGTTGGACATATTTTAAAATCACCACACATGCCTTGCATATATAAACTTCCAATTGATGTATAGTCAACTTTGGGATGACCTGATCCCACTGAACCTCATTTTTAACAGGCCCTTAGTGAATTCTGATACACCCTAAAATTCTGAGATTCACAAACTTAAATAAGTGGAGAAAGATAACTGTGTTCGTGGATTAAAAGAAATGAGAATATTTCCAAATTGCCCTATGAACACAATTCCCAGCTGGCCTTTTTTCTCTTTTCTTTTCCCCTCCCTCCCTCCCTCCTTCCTAAAAAGAAATTAGCAAGCAATGTAAAACTTAGGGAAATTCAGGAGACATAGAATAGGCAAAACTTTTGAAAAAGAGTAAAGCTAAAGTATTGTATTGGGTTGGCAAAAAAGTTCGTTTAGTTTTTTCTGAACGATGGCTCTGGTAGCCCTTAGTTATCTTTCATTTCATTCCAAACATTTTTGTTAGATTGTGTTGTGGCACCTGTCCCGTCAGTGTGCATTTTTAAAAAGCGTATCAAAATTGGTGAATTTTTGTGCAGCCATTTCAATATTGAAGATGGAAAAAATAAGCAACATTTTTGGCGTATTATGCTTTATTTCAAAAACCGTAAAAATGTAACAAACGCAGAAAAGATTTGCGCAGTATATGGGGAAGGTGTTGTGACTGATCAAACTTGTCAGAAGTGGTTTGTGGAGTTTCTTGGTCCTATTGACCTTTTGGCTAAATAACTCTGTGCTGAGGGGCTGTCTTATGCATTGGAAGATGTTTAGCAGCACCCTTGGCCTCTACCCACTAGAAGCCAATAGCAGGAGATAGCCGACACACTCAGAATATCCAAATCAATAAAGTTACTACTGAAAATGAAAAATGTGTCTTTTATTTTACAGAAAAAAAACACATGAACTTTTTGGCCAGCCTAGTACGTAATATTATCTGATTTCAAGACTTGCTATGAAAAAGAACCTTACTGTGATGCTGTGGTGGTCTAGATGGTGTCCGTGTAAGGACAGTAGAGTTCATAGAGAGACCGTGATTATATGGTCATTTCATTTTCAGTAAAGAGGTCAAAGCAATTCAGTTGGAAAGGGCTCTCTTTCAAAAACCAGTGATAGAACAACTGGACATCTTTATAGATTTAAAAATGTGCCCTGTCCCTTACCTCTGTAAGACTCTTAGAAAAAAAGTATCCACAATGCATATATTTAACAAAAATAGTGTAACCCAGAATGTGTAAAGAACTCTTATAACTCAGTAATAAGACAAATATTTTTAAACTGAGGGAAAGATTTGAGGAGATACTACATCAAAGAAGATATAAGTGGCCAATAAACACGAAAAAGGTACTCATTTAATTAGGGAAGTTGCATTAAGACCACGGTGAGAGAACCACTGCACACCTGCTAGGATGGTTCGAGTTCAAGGCCAGTGATAACTGGTGTCGGTGAGAATCTGTAGCATTTGGAACTCTAATGCGATGCTGGTAGGAATGTATGATGGCAGAGCCCTTTTGGAATGCAGTTCGGCAATTGCCCATAAAGTTAAATTAGGTCACTTATCACTTGACCCAATAATGTCTGCACTGTACATACCCCAGAGAAATGAAAACATGTTTGTAGAAAGGTTTGTGTATGAGTGTTCATAGTGGGTTTATTCAGAATAACTCGTGGCTGGAGACTACTCACATGTCCATCAGTTGGAGAATGGATAAAAAATTGCAGCGCATCCGTACAATGAAGTACCACTCAGCAGTAAAATCTAACCAACTACTGGTACATCCAGCATCATAAATGAATGTCAAAATACTGCATTGAGCGGGAGAAGTCAGACACCAAAGAGGAAATCCTATGTGGTTTCACTTATATGAAGTTCTAGTAATCTAGACAGATGTACTTCATAGCGCTGCCCGATCAGTGGTTGCGCTTCAGGTCGAGGGTGGAGATGGTGATAGCTTAGGAATGGGCATACGGGAGACTTTCTGGGGTGATGGTATTGCTCTAAATCTTAATTTTTTTTTAATTTTATTCTTTTGAGAGAGAGAGAGACATTGATTTGTTCCACTTATTTGCTCATTCATCGGTTGCATCTTTGTGTGTGCCCTGACTGGGAATCAAACCCACAACCTTGGTGTACAAGAATGATGCTCTAACTAGCTGAGCTACCTGGCCAAGCCTTGTTCTACATCTTGATTGTAGAGGGTGTTATACCTGTGCATATTTTTGTTAGAGTTATATCACGCTATCTTTGAAATGTGTATACTTTTCTATGTAGAAACAGTATACTTCATTAAAGTTGATTTAGAACACATCTCTGGAGGTTTGGGTTTTCCAGACATTACATAGATAACCGTCTATCTTGAGAGTCAGTGTTCGGGTTTATTCCTTTGTATCATTTATAGCTTTAGTCTTAGCAGTACCAGACCTAGCAGACAGATGCCAGACTCTTGCTTCCTTTTATTGTGGAGTTGTCTCCCCTTCCTGCCTGCACACTTGTAACACATCTTAGTTTTAGGGTCTGGGTAATGGGCTGCCTTGTCTGAACTGCTTTGTGAAATCTCTCCTTCCACTGGAATATCTCCCAAGAGAGATTTCACGAAGCGGTCCAGACAAGGCAGCCCATTACCCTGCCCCTAAAACCAAGACACGTCTTATAGATGCCATTTGAATCCTGTCACTGTGCTGCTTCTTGACCAGCTTGTCAAGGTAGGGGGGCAGGAGACACCTCTGACTCCTCTTAACTGACTCATCTCTTATGGTTGCAGATTCTCACAAACACAAAGATAAACACAAAGATCGGGAACACCGGCACAAAGAGCACAAGAAGGACAAGGAGAAGGACCGAGAAAAGTCCAAGCATAGCAACAGGTAAGGGTTGAACCAGCAGCCCCTTCAGTCTGCAGTGGGTTAGCTGTGGCTTGGCTCACCTAGAATAGGCCTTGACTTGAGCCACAGGTGGACAGCTGGATAGCACAGTGAGCAGAGACTGCATTTGATTGCACTGACTGACAGGAGGGCCTTACCGGTGATGCCATTGTGCACATCAGGATGTGTGGCGTGAGTGTGGTGAATTTTCTTCCAGTATACACCTCATTAAAGTGTGACTGTAAAGTAAGTCAGCTGTGGGTTCATGGTAATGTGATGGCCTTTAATCAAGTGTTCAGAGAGCTTGCCCTCACCAAAGGTGCCTGGACGAGAGACATGATAGACTTTCTCTTCTTTCTGTACGTTTCTCCTGGAAAGGGCTTTCCTAGCTTTCATCAGGTTAAAGGGGCTCAGCTCACAAAAACCAGTGACCGCCAATAGGGGTGAAACTCAGTAGTGCTTCCCTCTGGGACGCAAGCCTCAGAAAGATGTTTTCTTGTTCATTT
>PVKM010009218.1:0-37354 GCA_004027735.1 Carollia perspicillata | reverse complement strand
TTAGGCAGCAAATTAGAGAGCCTCTCTTGGCTTCTATTTCCTTCCGTATAGAATGGAGAATACCCATCCTATTTCACAGGGCTATTATGAAGATACGTTGAGCGTGTGAAGCATTTAGCACAGTCCCTGGCACGTGGTAAACACTAAAACTGTAGCCATTATTATTATCTCACAGGGCAACTGAGGTGGGTGTGGAGGTCCGGGTGTCTGCTCGTGTTAAGGGGAAGAAAATCTAAGCTAAATGTATCCTTCAGGCAGCTTATCTAAGAGGTTAGTTAAGAATGGGCTATTGCATCGCATCGAGGTTTTTACAGGATGAATGAACTGATCACACTTGTCTATTTGCCTACCCCGTGCAGGCAGAGATTGGTGGTGGGTGTCACAAAGGAGCTGACAATGAACATTAACCTAACTAACTCTGGGGAAGATTCCTACATGACAAGCATGGCTTTGAGTTACCCCAGAAACCTCCTGTTTAAGAGAATACAAAAGGTACCTCTGACAGCAGTTTTGGAAACATGCCGCTCATGGCTTTCCCTCCCCGCAGACCTGCTTTTCTATGGCAACCTGCTGACTCTGCCTCCAGCCTCATCTTGGCCGGTTCCAAGAAACGAGTATTAACTAGATGAGTCCAACTCTACGCCATGGGTCCAATCATGCCATTCTTCGTCCCGCAAGCCTTCAGTGGTGCCCTTTTGCTGCGCAATCACTCCTCCCTGCTTGCAGCCTTTCTTAACCCAGATTCAGAGAGAGAAATGATCTCTCATAAATTAGCCAGGACTAAAAAGTAGAAGTCTGCCCCGCCATTTATCCGCCTGGGATTGCAGACACAAAGCCAGCTGCGAGATCCTAGGAAATGGCATTTTGCCCAAGGACATCCTGCAGCTGTGAAGTATAACAAACAACACGGAGAAGTGTTGTTCTCCAAAGTCACTGGCCATCACACGGTGCTGTTTGAAGTTCTGTCTGTAATTGTGGAATCATCTCCCTCTCGCCTGGAGAATCTAAGTCACTTTGACGAGGACAAACAGTCTAGCTGCACTCGAGGTACGGCACTACACACGATGCATTTCTGGACAGAGCTTCTCACACCCATCTCAACTGTTTGCAAAGAAATGGGTCCCTGGGCCCACTTTGCAGTGCACTTCTGATGCTAAGTGACCCTTTGACACACAGCCCTGCTTTATTTATCTATTTTTAACCTCACCTGAGGACATGCTTATTGATTTTAGAGAGAGGCAAAGGGAGAGAAGGGGAGGGAAAAATCAGTTCATTGCTTCTCACACATGCCCCAGCTGGGGCTTAATCTGCACCCTAGGCGTGTGCCCTGACCAGAAATCAAACTTTGGTTTATGGAGCAAGGCACACCAGCCGAGGCAGCCCTGCTTTATTTTGAGCCTATCAAAACACTGCTTCATTCACATTTCACCTGAACACCACCCTTTCCCAGAGTCCTTTAATAACTATCTTTTCCTTTGTTTGGTAAGACAGACTAGTGCAGTTTTCCTCATTGTAATGGATACAGCTGGCTTTGCCCCTGATGGTCTTAGGCTATTTGGGCTAGGATAGCATCCCTTATATGAAATGATTGCCTAAGCATCTAGAATGGACTAGCGATGCACCCTCCTTGGGAGAATTAATAGTAGTTGCTCAAATCCTTTTCTGTATTCAGTGGTCCGGATGAGGAGCCGTGATCCGGCTCCTCAAAGGCGGCAGGGTGGTGCTGGGGCTCGTGCCAGCCTTCTAGCCACCTCAGTAGGTAAATCTGTGTTGGCCTGGTGCAAATGTCTCCTTCCCCATGAAGACTTTCAGTTTCCCCCAAATTCGAACTCATCTCTTCCTCTGCTGCTTTGCTCTGCCCCTCTCACAGAACCACTCCCCAGGCCTTGTGTTTAAAGTGCTCAACCATCTACTGCTGAGCCCTCCTGCCCAGGTTGTGAGGGAGACGGACCAAGTCCGATAGGTGCACTCAGCTCTCAGCAGGGTATCTTGCATGTGAGAAAAATCAGCAAATGGCACTATAGATTCGTGTGAGGAAACTGCTCCTTTTTTGCATTTTAATCAGTCTTTTTTCTGTGTTAACAGCCTCTTTCCCCGAACATTCAGTGTGATGACCCTAGGCCAATTGCTTCTGTCCTGGTCATGAACTGCAAGATCGGTCACCCCGTACTCAAGAGGTCATCTGTGAGTCCGTTTTGATTGGCTGACTCTTCTCACTACTCTAGACTTATCTTCCACTTCCCAGTCTCATTGGTATTTCGGTTGTGGTCTCCACACTTCCCTGTACCGTACAGTCAATCCGTAGCTGTGCTTAGACCTGCCAAATTTGTTCTGAAAATAGGGAGTGGTGGGTGGGGGGTACAGCCATGAACTGTTGGCTCGCTACGGCACAGCGGAGTGAGGCAGAGGGTGGAATGGAGGGATCATCGGACTCCCAGTTATTAGTCCTGAGGTGAGTCTCTGATGTGCCACTCACGATCTGCGAGCTGTGGGAATTTCTCCGATGCTTCCTCAGTTGTAAAAGGGGAAGAAGAGGCTTACCTAGAGTAATAAATGTGGAAGCATGCCACGATACCAAAACGTGAGAAATACACAGCGTCCGGCAGAAGTTAATGCCTGGCTGGTAAGGTAATAATATAGGTGTAATAATTTAGTTTTGATTTGAACATTTCACCTAAAATGTCATATGGTATGCTCGAGTGTGATACTGTTATGTTACGGAACTACATGTTTATGATTTCATAATAAAGGAGCGTTATTTGTGCCGGAGCCTGTATGTTTCCCAGGACTGTCTGCTCAGTAGGAAGCAGAGTGAATTGTGAACAGTACAGAGAAGAATCAAGTTACTTTTTTTTTTTAAATAGGCAAACTTCTCAGTAGTCTGGCAACTACAGGAGAGTGCCTTTCCAAACAGGACAGCTGACATCACTGTGAACATCACAAAGTAAGCGGTGCCTGTGTCATAGCAGGCCCAGGCTGTGGCCCTGGAAATCTCCCTGCCGTGTGCCTGCACAAGAGCTATGGCCCCCTAACTGCCCAGGAAGAACCTCAGTGACCCCAGAGAGGGCACCTTTGTCCCCACGGTTATCAAAGACATTTAAAAGATTCTTTTATTGGCACATAAATAAAACTATGGTATAGGCTGGTAGAATGAGCCTTGGACTGGAGTTCTAGTTCTGGTTCATTTAACTTTGGTGAAGCTCTGTCATCTGTGAAACCTGTGTGTTTGGGGGACAGTGTTGGGAAAGGGTTCTCAAATGAGAGTGATTCTGCACCCCAGGGGCGTATCTGAAGATGTTTTTGATTGACACAACTTGAGGGTGCTACCAGCATCTAGTGGGTGGGGACCAGAGACGCTGCTTCACATGTTGAACGTACAGGACAGTCTCTCACAAAGGACTACCTGGCCCGAGATGCCAATATTGCTGAGGTTGAGAAACCCTTTTAAATCAAGGTTTCTCCAAGTATGGTCTTTTAGCAACTCTTCTGCACTCTGCTTATCTGCAAGTCTTTCCTTATCTGACCTCTGAGGACCCTGGGAAGCCAAGGCACAGAAATAGACATATGTACAAAGCAGATGTGCTAAGAACTAACACTTTCATTTCTTAGTGCCAATGAAAGACTGTCTTTGGTCACAGAGACCCACAGCCTTCAATTCAGGCATGCCTTCACTGCAGTTCTTCCCAAGTAAGTACCTCCAAGGGGCCAACACCTACAGGACAGTTTCAGGCATTCTCTCTTGTTAGTGGAACTGGAGGGCACTGCCTTTCTTTGCTTGAGAGGAAGCTCCCACTGATCTCTAGGACCTTAACAGTTGGGTCCCAGAAACCCATAGCAGTAATTGAAGTAGTAGTATCAACCGGTCTTGCTACAAAAGAGTACTGACATGATGCTAAGGAGGGAAGATAATGGGCTATGGGATTGAAAACTAAGGAAGGAGAAGAGTAAGGCCACTGAGAAAAATAATTATACACAGAACCAGCCCACATATCCTACCTGATCCCAACTGCCCTACCACCAATTTACATTTTGATATTTAGCTTTGAATCTTCTTAAGGAACCTGTCCTAGTGTACCCAACTGGTAGTGTTCAGGTTCACTTACAGCAAGGGGGCCTTGAGGCCAGCACGTGTCCTCTCCATCGCAGGCCATCAGTGATGTACGTGAACACAAGCCAGGAGCTTGGTGGCTCTGACTACAAAGAATTCCCCTTCAGTGTAAGTGCTTAGTAATTATCATTGCAAAGCTGCAAATGGCAAAGCGACACCAACTTAGACTTCCCACTCTTTCCTTTGCAGATACATGGCGAAAATTTCTTTGAAGCTGAATTCCAGCTGCACATCTGTGTTCCCATCAAATTACAAGGTCTCCAGCTTATAACACTGAAGAAACTGACAAAGACTCAGGTACTTAGATGTGGTTCTTAATCCCCAATTACATTTCTTTCCACGGTGACTTACAAATTCCCAAAGGTATAAAAACCAGAGTTCTAGGAAAAGAGTTAGTTCAGAAGGAATATCAACCACCCAGCTCTTAAAGCAACATTTGGTTCCCTTCTCTTGATGAAAAATAAGCAAAAATTCAAACCTTTGTAGTAGCCACGGAGACATTTATTTTCCTGTTGAAAATTGCTCAAGGGTACTACTCTGTGATTGGCAAATGAGCTTGCTAAGTATGTGGCACTTCTTGGATGTCTCCCTCTGTCGTGGTCTACTTTGCTGTCGGTCGACTCCTGATCTGTAGCATGGTTCCCAAAGCCAGCCTGATGACACCCACAGGCTCTGCAGGTTCTGACCAGTGTGACAGCGGAGGTCTTGGGCTTTCCTGGATATTTGTTTCCTTAGGCTACACCAAGTGTCAAGGCTCAAAAATGAAATGTGCAAGGACACTTACGGAATGGACTCTGCTGACTGAAAGAGGGTTTGTAAGTTGTAGACACTTATTCTCATGTGTAGTTTCTTTTTAAAGAATATTTGTCATTTAAACATTTCCACAGACATTTCAGTGTCCACTTGGAAACAAAATTCTTCTTTGAAAAGCTGATTAGAAACATGGAAAGAATGAGAATGTCACCCTCTTCTGGGGATAGAGGTCGAAAACGGCACTGGGGGGCTTTCAAGACTAGTGGCCTCTCAGATTAGGGCAGTAAGGCACCTCTGACTTACTGAAATAGACTGTGTTGGCAGAGCAGGTCAGTGGCAGAGCTGAAGTTCAGCATTGTCTTATGGAAATGCAGAATCTTTTGCCTCGTTTGCTTCATGGAAGGGGTGTTGCATTTAGTCCTGAAGGTCATTTCTTTCAGAATCTTCTCCGTGAGGTAGTGTAGCCAGAGCACATTACTATAGGGGTGATATTCACCCCAGCAGTTGTTGTTCTCCTTCCTCATGAGCCTGTAGATCTCAAACTGGTAGTCACCTTCACCGGCAAATAGGTCCTCATCCATGGAGACGTCGCAGAAAACCACAATCCCATCCCGTTCCAGGCGTGACAGGGTGTAGTCAATGATATTGACTTGCAGCCCACGGGTGGGGATAGCACTTGTCTTCCCGTTGAGGGTGTAGTGGACTTCTTTGAGGCTGGTCTTCTTTAAGAGCACGTTCCCCCAGTGTAAATCCCGGTGCTCAAAGTGCAGTGATGCTTCTGCCACAGCGAGGGATGCAGTGACCTGGTGTAGAATGCTCTTTGCAGTAGCGATGGAGGACAACTCCCTTCTCATTCGCTCTAAGTCAATCCCTCCAGACTCAAATTCTAGCACAATGAAGAGCTGGTCTTCCTCAAAAAAGTCAGGCCGGTCATTTGCAGACCCTTTGGTTGAGTTATAGTGATCCCAGGCTTTGAGGAGCAAGGGAGGGTAAGGTCCTTGAACACAATGCACTGAGTTCAGCCCAATAAAACCTTCTGTGCGGTTGCATACCTCATCTGACAAGAGGCTCAATTCTTTGGAGATGATGATCTCTGGAAGGATTTCCTCAAACGTTTTCTGATGCGTCCCATTGATTAAATCGGGTCCTTCAATAGCAATGATTTTTAGGGCTACAGGTATATGATTAACGACTGCTTGAAACACTTCACCAAATACCCCCTCCCCAATCTTCTCACAGCCTTCCAGTTTTTCCGTGGAAAGGCAAGAGCTAAAGGGGATGAGACCCTCCTGGTTGCATTCCCTAAAGACCTTTTCAGCATAAGATGCCTTGTTGTCTGCGACATGTAGTGTCTTTAAGGGGCTTAGCAAATACATGGAAGAGGAGTGCCAAGAGGACAAAGCACTGTTTGTTCTGTTCGTGACAGGAGGGCTTAGATATTCTGATGTGAGGGAGCCAGAGGGAGAACTGGCAATGTTGTTGCTGCTGCACACCTCTGACAGTGCAGTCACGATCTTCTTCTTGTGGAAACTGAAGGAAGCCCTGGCTTTGGTCCAAGAGCTGTCCTTCTCTAAATGAGTCAGGTTCTGGGTGAGGAATGAGTCTTTTTCCATATTTTGGCCCTTTTTAAACTTGTCATACAGGAGGAGGGAGGTTTCTGTTGCCCCCTGATGTTTCCTTTTCAGTCTTGGACCAGTTCTCTGGGGCCTGCTCATTTTCCCATTGGCCTCCTCATATTCTGTCTGGACAGCCCCTTGAGCCCCAGTCTCTAGACACGAGTCCTGGTCTGTGGCCCTCTTCCTTCGGATGCTTGATAAAACTAGGCTCTCCAGCCTCTTCCCCACCAGTACCTTTTCACAGCAGGTCTCCCTCATATTCTTCCCATCTGTCCCAAACTCAGAATCCTCACGGTTTCCTGAGTCCGTAAGGCTAAAGTGAGCTGACCTGAGGCTGGCACTGGCGTGGTGGGTCGACCTGGTGAACCTGCCTCCTCCTGTTGCTGCCTCCTGGGAGCAGGGTGCTGGGTCCAGAGGAGCTGCACCCAGAGGGGCGGAGGGGCAGATAACACTGCCTCCTGACACTGGGGACCCAGAGCCGGGGCCCGGAGAGGCCGGGGAGCTTAACAGGGAGGCACTGGTGCCCAGCTCGCCGCTGTCCCTGGACTGGCTGCATACACTGAGGCCCGGGCTGAAGCGGTCCGGGCTGCTGGGCAGTGAGCCGCAGGGGGTGCTGCACTTCTGCGGGGGCCGCGCTCGCGGCCTCAGGCGTCTTGGGGTCACGGTCAAGCTCGGCTGGTCATTGGAGAGTCGACCGCCAGCTCGCCTCCGCCGCTGACCCACCTGGCTGCAGAAGTCGGGGTCATCAGAATCGTCGGAAGTGACAGACTGAGAGGGTTCCTCGCTGCTGCTGGCGTTGCTGCTGCTGGTGCTGCTGAAAAGACGCTTTGGATCTTGAGGCGCGAACCACTGCGCGCCTGCCCGGCCCGGTCGCCGAGGCCCCCAGCCGCCCGCAGCTCCGTACGTTCGTAAGAGCCGAGTCTTGTGTCGCGGGACTAGCGCCGCCATAGCTCCCACCCGCCAAACGATTTAAATGCAAACACCGCGAGACAGCCTCACTGACGCAGGCGCAAAGGCGCCTTCCGGCAGGCCCGCCCATCTGGGCGTAGTGCCCCAGCACATGCGCATGCGTATTTCCATGGACTCTTGGGAGATGTCCTGGGGTGGGGTACTTCTGTGGTTTTGGTTCTTATTGTGTAGCGGAAATGGCTCTCGTTTCAGAATTACACTGTGTGCACCCAGAGTCGGGGACGCGCTTGTGGGAGCGATCCGGTTCAGGTGAGCGCAGCGGGCCCCAGAGGCCAAGGGAGGGAGGAAGGCTTGAAGCGGGTGACGAGAAGCCCCGGTACTACTTTTCCGAGCCTTGCCCACCCCCTGCCCCCCGCCACGCGAGCAGGGTGCCCCAACGGCCTCCTTAGCCCGTTCACTGGATCACGTTTACCAAGGTGGTACCTTTGCTTTGGCCAAGGTGAGCAATGCAGCCGCTCACATCTGTATTCCGGGATCTTTAGGTGCTCTGTGTGCTGTGTTAAAATCCCAGCTTTTCCATACGAAGAGGGATTGTGCTAACTAGACTTTCCTTTTCCAGCACGTGGAGGAATGGCATTCAGTGAGCTGTGCCATCAGTTCGAATAAAGAAAATGTAACGGTAGCTGTAGAGATCTCCGTGAATCAAGCTAAGCAGGTACTTGAGACTGTGAAATGCTCCAGATTTGATTATCCTGCAATTCACGGGCTTCTGTCTCCCGTAGAAAGGGTAATAGCAGGATACCAGCATCTCAGATATAACGTGTCCTTTGACCCACATTCTGCCCCAGCCAGTTCCTTACCCGATTACTCAGGATAACTTACACTGCAGTTACTTTCTAGGAATTTCTTGGGACTCCTCGCTTTCTTACATGCCCAGATCTATCCCATGCCCAGAACAGCAAGTTCTGTCATTCCACTTCCCAAATACCGTATTTTGCTGCATATAATGTGCACGGTTTTGCCCAAAATTTTAGGGGAAAATAAGGATTTGCATTATACATGGGTAGTACTAATTCTGTATCACATAAATGTTTTTAAGTCTTTTATTTATGCTTATGCCTTAAAAATGTAGCTCTGAAAAGCAATAATGATGACCATATGGTCAAAAATAAATGCTAAAATTCCGTTCTAGCACACAAAACAAGGCTCTCAATATAAAAAATTCAAAATTGAATTAAAAACTTTAAATGAAAGATTTTCCCCCCTGAAAATTTGGTCCCAAAACGTGGGTGTGGATTATACACAGCAAAATAGGGTATTAAGTCCATTCACCCCTGCCCAAACCCACCCCCTCCTCACTACTGTAGTGGAGGCTGCCATCTTTTGCCCAGATGGTTGCAGCGGCCTTCTGTCTGCTCTTCTTGCCTCTGCTCTCGGCGTGCCCTCTCCAAACATTCTTCACATAACATCTGTCTTATAAAAGCAAATGTTGTGCTTTTGAATATACTTAGGCTAAAGTCCATATTTTTTCAGCACCCTGCAAGGCACTGCATGATCTGGTCTCTTCATTTCTCTTTCAGCATCATCGCTAGTACTCTCCTCTTCCGGGCTTCTTATACTCCAGCTGTTCTGCCCTTTCTGTTCCTCCAGCTTGCCATGTTGATCTGGCCACAGGACCTTTGTGCTTCTGCATGACACTGTTCTTCCATATTTTCATGTGTGTGTTTTCTTATATTTACCTGAGATGTTACCTTCTTAGAGAGGCTTTCTCTGATCACTCATTCAAAAGTGAGAGCTACAGTGTAGTTTAACGTCTTGCAGTGATCCAGGTGACTGAGAGATTTGAATTGGAGAAGTAACTATGGGGATGGAGAAAGAGAGGCTCAAAACAAGGACAGATTATCAAGAAAACTGAGCTGAGGTGGGTGGGTGAGCATGTGACATGAGATAAAGGGTAAGGGAAAAGTTGAGGAACTGCAGGTATCTTGCTTGGGTAAGTTGGTTGCCAAAGACATTAACGAGGCTAAGGAGTACTCGAGATGGCACACGTTTAAAGGGAGGATGATGGCCCTGGCTGGTGTAGCTCAGTGGACTGAGCGCAGGCCTGTGAACCAAACAACCGCGGTTTGACTCCCAGTCAGGGCACATGCCTGGGTTGCAGGCCAGTTCCCAGCAGGGGACGCACGAGAGGCAACCACACATTGATACTTGTCTCCCTCTCTCCTTCCCTTCCCATCTAAAGATAAATAAATAAATAAATAAAAAAGGAGGATGATGAATGCAGTACGTAAACAGTAAGTCCATGTCTAAAACATGTTTCTTCTCTTCTCCCCGCCCCCCTCCCCCATAGGTCCTAAGAGATGTAACTGAAGTGCAAATCCTTGGTGAAATATCTTTCAACAAATCTCTGTATGAGGGGCTGAATGCAGAGAACCACAGAACTAAGGTAATCCCTGTCTGTCTGCCGGTTTCCTGGGTGGTGTCCTAGGAAGACTGTGCCTAACCTTAGAGCCTCTGCACAGGTGCTCTGCCGTTGCCCTGTTCCTGTTTTCAGTCTCATCACCTCTGATCTTGCCAGCTCTGCCACCAACTGCCTCTGTGACTTCGAGCCACTCGGCTTCTGTCTCAGTTTGTCCATCTGTGAAATGAGGCAATTAAATATGAGGCCTAAGCTGAGGAGGTCTAAGCTGAAATAACTAGGCTGGACCCAACAGTGACATATACTTTGATTTGAGAAGATATTTTTTTAAGGATCTATGAAATGAGAAATGGTGTGTATTAACCGTCTCTACTGTATAGTATCAGCATTTTGTTACAATATTAAACAATTGCCATGCTCAGAAATGGATACTCCTTTGACAAGCCTTAGACTAAGTGCTAGAACTCTTGGGGTGTGTTTTACAGAAGTGTGACTGCAAGTCAAACGGATACCCGCCATCTGTGGCCTAAACGCTGTGTGTATTCCCCTTAGTTGTCATTCTTGATGACACTCACCTAGATGTGCTCCTGGCTTCAGAGATGATCCGTCTCTTCAGTTAGGCATGATTCATTACTGGAAGGAATGTTTAGAGACTGGATTGCCAAATATTAGATCCTCTGATTTCCTTTCTGGAGGAGGAGGAGAGAGGAGCAGTTATAGACATGTCAGGAATAACACGTCCCTTTATTTTTAAGCATTTCTAATATAGGAAATGATATGGCAGAAAGAGAAGTGTCCCATTATCCCACTGCCCAAATAGAAGTAAAGCTTAGAAGAAAATCCAAGCCTTACAGAAAGCTATCAAATGAAAAATAATGGCTCCTTCATTCCACCCTTCCCACGCCAACTCCCTCTTCCCAAAGGGAGTTCCTGTTAACAGTTACTTCTGTGCGCATTCTTACATAGTTATATATTTCCTCCTGTTATGGATATTTTTCTACAGTGTAGATTTCTTGTAATTATTTTCTTTAAATTCAATACCCTAAGCCAGGTGTCAAACCCATTTTCACCTCACGATTGTCTTCAAAGGGCTGAAATAATTTTAGGACTGTATAATGTACCTACAACCTTAACTGTTAAGGAGTTGAAATTACATTCGGCCCTTTGAAGGCAACCTCGAAGCTGATGTGGCCCCTGGTGAAAATGAGTTTGACACCCCTGCCCTAAGCAAAGTACTAAGTAGTTCCTGACAATGAGCACCTGACTTTCAGTGAATCTATGAGTATAAATAGCTGCGTATCCAAGTGCATTTCAGCTACAAGGCAGGGCACACTCGGCCTCCGTTGTTCACCTGGTAAGGGCGGCAGACCAGGGTCAATGGCCAGGCTCCTTTGAGTCTTGCGCACACATCTCTGTGTTGGTGATGCTTCCCTCGGGGCCAGCACAGAAAAGCTCCACCTTTCCCACGGCTATATTTCCACACAGCAGGACAGTAGCAAAAAAATCTTTTCTTCATGTGCTTTCCCTTTTCAGGGAGTGAAATTTCCCTAAAAACTCCCAGCACATATCTCCCTATATGTTGTTAGGGAGACCTGGATCTCCTGTCAGTCGTTGGCAAAGGGGACAGCCAAGCTTTGTACTTAAACCAGTCATGATTTCTGAACCGAATCTAAAAGGAGAGAATGGCTATTGAATAAACCTGTGGGTTTGGAAGGGGGGAGGGGAGAAGACTTTGAGAAATAGGAGCATTTCTTCAGCTCAGACCTGGCCTGTTAAACCACTCTCACCTTGGGACTTCCTCCCATCCCTCTCCTAAACCCGGGGTCTCAAGTCCTTTCCTCCTCCCACTTCGCTTCCACGGAAGGAAGAAAACCCAGCTTTCCTCCTGTTCCTCCCTCTCCGTAGCTTTGTTCCCTGCTACTGTCAAAGCCTAGAACTTAATCCTTTTTAAGTTCAGCTGTGTAAATAAATCCTGGAGGGTCAACCCTAGAAAGTAACCAACGTGTGTCTTTTAAATTTATTTATTGATTTGAGAGAGAGAAACATTGATTTGTTCCACTTATTGATGCATTCATTGGTTGTTTCCTGTATGGCCCTGATCGGAGATCAAACCTGCAATCTTGGCAAATGGGGACAATGCTATAACCCACTGTGCTGCCTGGCCAGGGCTACCAGCATTTGTAACTCAATCAGAAGAGGCCTTAGAGATAGATTTGACCAGCCTTCCACTCCATACAGATTTCTCTCCAAAGCATTGATGCTTAAAGGCTCACGTGAGAGGAACTTGGTATTTTGGGCAGGCAGAGAAGTTTTGGTGGCCCTTTGGCCTCACTTAAGTGCCGGGGTCATGCTCTGGCCATGATGTGTATGCCGCCCACAACTTGGGACAGGCATGGCTGAGTCTCACTTGGAAAGCAGATCCCCTGAGCTTTCCACCTGAGTCCTGTTGTCACTGAACTACAAGTGGGTCCCGCTGGCCACCCTCTAGGCAAAATTCCAGAGGCAAAGCTTTGGTGACAGAGGGAAGGAGTCTTTATTCAAAAGCTATGCAATTTTTGGAATAACAGCTTTCCATATGCATTAGTCATTTAAACTTATCAAAGCTAAACTCCTTAACTCCTGAGTTCCCCTATCATTGCCCCTGTTAGTTTTTAATTATTTCTGTAGGATTAGTTTATAAACTAAAACAACGTAAAACACAAAAGCTACACAGTTTTGGGAGACTATCAGGCTTCCATGTCAGAGCCCATCCCTTCTAGAACACCCAAAGAATAACCCTGCCACCCTCTGCCAGGCCAGCCCAATCTAGGCTGTGCCCAGACTTTCTTCCATCCGAAATCTGTCCGAAATCCGTCCGAAATACCGGCCTTCGGGAAACACAGGCAGCGCAGCGTGATCATCCAGGCGTCCTCGAGGAAGAGAGCCCAAGCGCCATCTTTGCCCTCCTTGTGTTTTAAACCTGGCCCATGATTCCGTGGACTCCCGAGGCTGGTTACCAGGCCCCCTCTCCTGCCTCCTTCCTCCCCAGTGGTCTACAGATCTCTCTGTGTGGCTGTTAGTGCGGAGACAGCTCAGACTCTGAAACTGAGTACTGAGTCTGGGGATGGCTCCTCGTGGAAGAGCTCTACAAGATGTACTACTCATGGGTGTGGTTTTGCATTTATTTTCGTGTCTCTGGGGTAACATACACTTTAGTCTGGTGAGGAGCAGACTGGTATCTTTGCCATATATTTTGTGGAGAAAATTGTATTATCAGACTTTGTAGAACCTCAGAAAGAGTTGTGAGAGCAGAGTTGGAAGGAATTAAAGATCACTTTCAATAAATAGGTCATCATTTTGAAGACAGTGAGCTTGGGGATCAAGGATATACAGTGGCCTAGCTGCCAGTCTTTAAAACCTAAAGACCTTAATCCCATGGGACCCTCTTGATTAAACTGTCAGAGAATTCTTAACAGAAGATCACAATCTCCTGACAGACAGCTCTATTTCTGTATTACAAGTCAAAATAGTTTCTATAAAGTATTCTCATCATTTTAGAGAGAGGGGAAGGGAAGGAGAAAGAGAAGAACAGAAACATCGATTGGTTACCTCTCGCACGCCCACAACTGGGGACCTGGCCCACAACCCAGACATGTGCCCTGACCAGGAATCAGACCGGTGACCTTTTGGTTCGCAGGCTGCTGCTCAGCCACTGAGCCACACCAGCCAGAGTTGTTCTGTTTGCTTTTTGAGGATTCTATTGATTTATCTAGCTCAGAGAGTCTTGCCTTAGCCAAGGTCAGTCTGCTAATGAGCCATCAAAGGCATTCTTTCTTTTTGTTACAGTGTTTTATCTCTAGCATTTCTTTTTGGTTCTTTCTTAGGATTTCCATCTTTCCACCTACATTGCGCATGTGTTCTTTGTCTGTTCTTGCATGCTGCCCTACTTTATCCATAGATTGCTTAGCACATTAATCATAGTTTTAAGTTCCTGGTCTGATGATTCTAATGTCCTTGCTATGTCTGGTTCTGATGCTTGCTCTGTCTTTCAAACTGCGTTTTTTGCCTTTTGGTATGCTTGGTAATTTTTCTTGACTGCTGGGCACAATGTATTGGGTAAAAGGAACTGCTGTTGCTGGGCCCGTGGTGATGTGGTGGTGAGGTGTCGGGGGAGGGAAGGGTGACGGAGCCCTTTAGTAGGTCTCAGTCTCTTAGGGGGCTTGTGCCTCTGGTCTGTGAACTTCACAAGGTGTTTCTCAGGTTTTTTCCCAGCTGCCATAGGTGGGACAGGACAGCTAGAGTGGGCTCAAGTTGAGTATTTTCCTTCCCCCGCCCAGGTAAATTAGGCCCCGAAAATAAATACCCTAGTAGATTAGGCTGTGGTTAGCTACTTTCTCTTGAAGGCAGGCTATTTTAGAAGAGGTCTCTGGTGTATTTCAAAAATGGTTCCTTTTTCCCTCCCCCTGCTGGGAGGGGAAGAGATTTTTCTCCAGTATTTACTGGGGGAACCTGGCGAAGCTCTTTGATGTAAATCTCAGTGTTGTGGGGACGCCCTTATGTCTGGGTTCCCTGAAATGTTTTTTTTTTTTTAAGATTTTATTTATTTTAGAGAGAGGGGAAGGGAGGAGAAAAAGAAGGAAAGAAACATCAGTTGATTTTCTGTGTCTTGCACACCCCCAACCGGGGACCTGGCCCACAACCCAGGCGTGTGTCTTGACTGGGAATCGAAGTGGCGACCCTTTGGCTCCCAGGCTGGCGCTCAGTCCACTGAGCCACGCCAGCCAGGGCACCCTGGAGTTTTTAACTCCCAGAGTTGTCCACACTGGTCCTCCAGCAATTCATCGATTCTGGTTCAGGTTTCCTGCCCCAGCACTGTAAGCCTCTGCTCATGTTTTCCTCCTTAAAATAACATGGGGAGTTTTTTCTCATTTGCTTTACCTGACTCACTGGATGATCTCTGTCTTGTTCCAGATCACCGTCATCTTCCTACAGGATGAGGCCCGCCACTCCTTGCCTCTCATCATTGGAAGCAGTGTTGCCGGCCTTCTGGTTTTGATCGTGATTATAGTCATCCTGTTCAAGGTCAGTGCTGACGTGGCCATACAGGCTCTGGTGCTGGGCACAGTGCTCTCTGGGACAGCGGGGCCAGACCTCGAGCAGCTGCCCTGGCCGTGTGGCCACTTGACCCTCTTCCTTCAGCCACACATCTGTTAGGCAAATGAGTAGACAGTTTTTCTCTGAGAAATGTAAAGAAGTAATTGCGGTATTGGAGTACAGAGAGTTTTCCCTCAGATCCGATCATTGCTTCTCTGTTTAAATCCTTCCTTCTTTTAGTGTTCACACTCTCTTTCTGCTTTGCAAGATTCTCTACTCTCCGGCCTCTCCCCGCTCCACCCGTAAGTCTTGCTTTTTTCCTCAGAGTTTGAACTAAATGGGTTTGCGTCTTTGTGCTTGCAATCAAGCTGTCTGCCGCCCCATGCTCTTCTTCACATTTTACTTTGCTCACACTCTTCCCTTACAACTCAGCCCAGAGAGTCCTAAGTCCTTTGGGCTGAGTTACGTGCTTTTCCTGTGAGCTCCTGTCCGGAAACCCTTCCAAGTTGCACTGTGTGGTGGTGCTTTCTCTCTCTCCCAGACGGCAGGTTTCTGGATGTGGGAAGCCGTACTCGATCTTCTGGCCTTACTAGAGTAGGCTGAGTCCTTTTACATAAACAGGATCTGGTACAGCCGAAACTGGAACGCTTTGCAGAATTAAGTTCAAAAGGTTAAAGAACTCTGGGGGTTCAGAGAAAGGGCGAAAATCACTTCTGACTGGGGAGTAAGCGCCAGGAAAGGCTTGTAGGAAAGGCAGCATTTAAGACGAGTGTCGAGATGGTATTACCTGGGAGGGAGTCAGAGGAAGCATGAGAGCCCGCGGAGTATAAGGGCTCTCTTGGCGACAGCCAGATAAATGGCCTGTAACTGGGCTGCCCCGCCCTTTGTTTCAGTGTGGCTTTTTTAAGAGAAAGTACCAGCAACTGAACTTGGACAGTGTAAGGAAGGCCCAGACGGAATCAGAGAATTCGCTCACAGAAGATCAGGACCAGCTTCCTCGTGTGTTGGGAGAGACTGTCAGCCCGTCCTCGAACCTGTAGAAACTTGGTGTTGTACTAATTACTTTTTCCTTTAGGATGATCGAGGACAGAATCGAAGAAATTGTTTGTAGAATATTGGTTTTTAATAATCGTCCCAAATGTGTCTGTGCATTGTGCAAAAAATAAACTTGGGAAACATTTGGTATTAAATAGTATTAAACTGTTTTATTTACAGAAGTGTCTTTAGCCCTGGCTGGTGTGGCTCATTGGGTCAGGTTCTGTCCCGCAAACTGAAAGGTCTCTGGTTTGATTCCCAGGCAGGGCACATGCCCGGGTTGCCGGTGGGGTCCCTAATGGTGGGCATGGGAGCGGCAACTGATTGATTTCTCTCTTGCACATTAATGTTTCTCTCCCTCGCTTCCTCCCTCCCTTCCCCTCTCTCTATGCGTAAAATATTTATTTGAGAATATGCCCTCCAGAATGGGGGAGTATTGCAGATCTGCTGGTGGGCATGAGGAAGCAGTAGCCGTTACTGGTGGTCTGCCTAAAAGAGGACCCCTTCCTAAGACCACGAAGAAGCCAGGAGCACAGTGCAGGCCCCCAGGAGGGCCAGCGGGAGGTTTCTCCCCTTTCTCCTTCCTAAGGAGTGCCTTCTGTGTCTGTTGGCCCACTCCCAGGACCCTAGAGCCAGACTCAGCCCTGAGGGCAGAGTGTTTGGAGGATGGAAGGTGTGGTTTCTGGAGGAGGCTCCTCTCGTCCAGGGCCTGGGCAGGGGGCCTGGACTAGCCCTGTGCAGAGGTCTGGCAGATGCTCCTGGCTCTGGATGGCGTCCTGCCTGCCCTAGAGTAGTCTTTCTCTCTTTAGACCTGTGAGGTCTGAGATTAAGTTTGGAATGCTGGGGTGGGAGAAAACAGTGCCTCTCACATGGTTCTGCAAACCGTTTTGATTTCCTGGTCTAGGAAAAAGCCACCAGCCTAATTAGAATTCTACACTCGGGCTCGGGGTCCTTTGCATCCTGGATGAAGAAGTCACTGGTGGAGTGGCTAGCTTGTTAAGGACACCAGTGCGTCTAAGTAGTTTCTAGCTCTCACATGTGCCGTGGGCCCCTCCGGCAGTCAGGTGAAGCCTTGGGACCCCTTCTCATCATTTCCCAACCTTGGTTATGAAAGCGCCCAAAGAAGTTGAATTTCACAGTGAATACCTGTCTACCCACCATCTGGTTTCTCCCATTAACATTGTACCATGCTTGCTTTATCATGTATTTTTCCATCAGTTCTTCCATCATCTTATTTATTTTTTAAACACATAAAAGTTTACAAAGAACCAGTTATGTTGAACACAACAATGAGAATATTTTTAAAATTTGTGGTGTGGAGATACATGTGCTTCTTTATTAATGCTTTAAGCAGCAGGTCTAATAACTATGCTGCTTTCAAAGTAATGGTGACCTTAAAATGTATTTTGAGGTATTTATAATACCTGTAAGGTGATGGGTAGGGAAATACCTATGGTTTCTGTTGATGTTAAATATAGGTACTGCTACTAGATGATGGTTTGTTGCCTACATTCATGGTTGGAGGAATTGTTTAATTTCATTAAAGGGGTAGTAAAACTAAATAAGTAACACTTTTCCATCCAACTTCACAGACTCCCTTCTCTGTATGCGCTGGTCCGTTTAATGAACGCACGCGTCCTGCCCCTGGCTCTGCACTCTTGCAGCCGATCCTGATCACTGAGGGCAGTCTGAGTTCTGTTCTGTGGGGGAGGAGGCTACTTGCCCAAGGCTACGGGGCTGGTATAAGTGAGAGCCATTTTTCCAGTAGCAAGTTTTTGGATCTCCAAGTCTAGTGGGTTTTCCACAAAAGCTTGGTTACACACTGGCCAAGGCAGAGTGACATTGTGGTGGTTTTCAGACTTCGCTGGGCTGAAGAGTCACAGTGGAGCTTAGCTCTTCAGGTTCCTCGGCCCTGCCCGTTAAAGACACATGCTCAGGGCTGGCCTGGGCCTGGGAATCTGCTTTTTTGGCAAGCATGCCAGGTGATTTTGTTGCACGAGCTATACCCTGTGCGATACCAGTTACGAGATCAGGGTTCGTTCACCTTTTTACACTTTGTCGGTGGGTAGTCCTCAACACACTTGGAGTCTTTATTTTCTTAATAGATTTTATTTCTTTTTAGAGAGAAGGAAGGGAGGGAGAAAGAGAGGGCGAGAAACATCAGTGTGTGGTTGCCTCTCGTGCACTCCCCACCAGGGACCTGGCCCACAACCTGGGCATGTGCCCTGACTGGGATTCGAACCGGCAGCTCTTTAGTTCACAGGCTGGCGCTCAATCCACTGAGCCACACTAGCCAGGGGCCACACTTGGTCTCTTGATGACTAAGAGATTGCTTCAGGTGACAGATTTGACTTGATTCTGTGGTAGAATTTTCTCTTGAAATCTATGAATATACATACAAAAGTAAAGGCTTAGTCACCTCAAATATGCAGGCTAATGGCAGAGCAGGGTGATCGGGAATCATTCATCCTCCCTTCCTCCCTTCTCTCCCCCTCCCTCCTCATCTCCTTCCTCTCTCCCTCCCTCTTCCTCTTGTCATTCTACAAGCTTCCCAGACTTCTGCTTCATGGAGGTCCTGGGTACGCCGTGGTAACGTCCTTTCCTTCTCTCATAGCCCTAAACGACAGATACGATACGTACCCAACTATAACTCCATAAATTATACAGATCCCGTCCTTTGGAAATTTAGAAAAAGAGAGAGATCCAGGAGGCGTTCATGGAGGCAGACCCCTGTACGCTGAGCCTTGAAGCCATGGAGGACAGAGGGAGGAGCAGTCTGTGCAGAGGCAGGGCGGTCGGGGAGTGAAGGGCGTGTGAGGCACAGAAGCCCTGAAGCTGGGTGTGTGGAGTGGGCACTTGGCAGGAGGGGCAGGTGGGGACGGTAATGGCAATAAGGAATGAGCATCTCCAGAAGAACTGGGTACGAGGAACCATGAGGAAGAAGCCACAGACAACCACTTGAGTGTGTAGACGAAGGTTTCTCATTCCTTGTTTCACGGTCGCCGAAGTCCTGGGCACTTCCGAGTGGAGAGGGGGGGTGGTTGGCAGGAGTGTCGCAGCAGTGGAGGAAGCCACTGCAGGGAGCAGGAGGGAGGGGAGGAGCTTTCGCTGAGGTGTAGGAGTTGTTACTGCTCTGGGTGTGGTTGACCTGCGTTTGAATCTTCATCCTTTCTCATGCCCAGTGGAGAAGCAGCCTTTACTCTTTGCAAGTGTTTGAAACCTCAGTAGAGGTTTTCCCCAGGCCAACCTTTGAGAACTAAGTAATGCGTAACAACCCATCAATTAAGACAGGTCTCGGGTGCTTTGATGGACTTGGAAATGCTTCCCACAGACAGGAGCTTCGTTTTTCCTGTTGACTGTATTGAAGTGGCATTAATAATGCATCTGCTACTTAAATGGACCAGTAATGTCTATTAATGGAATGTGTTTATCATAGCAGGAGTGCCAGAGCAGAAGAAAAATTAAAGGATAAATTGTGAAACGCTTTCCACGCCTCGCTCTTCCCACTCTTGTCCCCTCTGGGCCATCCAGGGTTCGCAGGACTCTGAAGGAATGCGGGGCCTGGAGACGGCCCTCGGAGGCCTTGTGATGGATGACCTTTCATGGCCCAGGACAGAGTCAGATCTCCTGCCTCTAGGCCTTGCGTGAACCCTCCTCCTTTGGGGTGGGACATAGAGCCACATTCACTATGTGTAAGTAACATCTGAACCTCCACTCCCAAGAATCCCGTTATTTGATGGGATTTGCGTTTTCTTTATTTTGCTTCCTTTAATTTTTGGGGGAACCTTTTCTGAGTTGGTAGCCTCTCAGGCTAAAGGGAAGGCTTCAGCACTAGGGGAAGTCCTCAGTAGGGCAGAAGGGAAAGGAGAAACTCAAGTGTCTTGGGAGAATGCAGGGTGACCAAGTGCCACCTCCAAGCTGCTGATGGAAACACAGTGGGAGCCTGGGCAAGTAGCTCAGTTGGTTAGAGCATCGTCCCAATGCACCAAGGTCACAGGTTTGATCCCCAGTCAGGTCACACACAAGAATCAACCAATGAATGCATGAATAAGTGGAACAACATATTGATGTTTCTCTCTTTCTCTCTCTAAATCAATTTAAAAAATTATTAAAAAGATACACAATGATGCAATTGGCCACTGTTCTACAACCAGTGCTTTCCCTCCCAGAAGCTCCCTCTCATCCCCTAGAGAATGAGATTTTTTTTTCTTGATTGAAGGGGTGATAATTCTGCCTCTAAAGGCTCACCCCATGGTACCATGCTTGCTCCTCTGTAATCTACAAACTTCATAGCAGGCACAGAGAATGGTATGGGGGGAGGTGGGACTCAGAGGCCGGAGAGTCCCCAGGTTAGAGCCCCAGCACATCTCTTCTGGGCAGCAGAAACCCTTGAGGGCCCACCATGTGTTTCACTAGAGGCTCTCCCAGGACCGAGAGCCGAACTGGATGGTCTGGGAGTGTATTCAAAGCACACAGAACAATAGACTTAGGATGTTGGCAGATCTTAGGAGGAAGTTGGATACGTAAAGGGAAAAAGACCCTATGCAAATTTATTTCATAATTCCCCATTACTTCACTGCTGGTACCTTAAACCGGGGTCTCCAGCCCCTGTGGCCTCAGACAGGAACTGGTCCGGCCTCACAGCAGGTGAGCAGTGGGGGGCTTCACCTCCTGAGCCCCACCTCCTGTCTGTCTCCGCCCTCCCTTCTGTCGGTGGAAAAATTGTCTTCCATGAAACCGGTTCCTGGTGCCAAAGAGGTTGGGGACCGCTGCCTTAAACCATCCCACTAGACAAAGTCCCATGAACCAGATGAGAATGGTTCACTCACCAGTCCTTTTCTTCCAGGTGGACAGCATTATAAATGAAGCCTGACTGGACTCTTGGGGGAGGGGAAGAGAGGGGCATAGTGATGAGGCAGGAAGAGTAGCCATTCACCCCTGACCCCTGACCCAGGTAGTGAAGTTTAAAGGCACCCAGTCGGTTCCTGGCAGACCAGGGTGGAGCTCTTGGCCCCCAGCAGCCCCACAGAAGGTGCCCTTCAATGGACTGACCCCCCACTCCTGAGGCATCATGGGAGAGCCCATTTCCCCTCAGGAAGTACTCTGTGACCCGGTGAGCTGGTTCTGTTCAGGCCCCAGTAGGGCAGCTGTGTGAGCTGCACACACAATGCCATCCAGAGAAGCCCAGGGCCCTAGAGGACAGATCCCTTCAGTGGATGGCCCGAGACTTCCTACTAGTCTCAGCTTTTCAGGTGACCTCGGACCTCCCTCCATCAAGTGTGAAATGGCTGGACAGTCACCTGTCTGGTGGGAATCACGGTGAGTCAAGCCAGCTGATGTGAAGACTAAGGCACTGTGCTCATGGCCACCGTGGTGAGAATTTCTGAGGGTGGGAAGCCAGGCCAGGTGGATTCAAATTCCAGCCCCAACGCTGACTGGAGGTGTGGTCAGAGACACATCTACCCTCTTAGGGAAAAGTAAGGATAATAATTATACCAGCTACATAGTCTTGTGACGAGTAAATGAGCCCGTACACGTAAGGCACAGAGAACAGTGCTTGGCAAGTGGTACGTGCTGGCGAGCATTTGCTATGGTGACAGTGGTGAAGAGCAGGCAGACAGGGCGCCTGCGGCTCTGGGACTGCTGACATGGGGTCAGAGCAAAACTGGAGAGGTAATTACTCAAAAGCAGCAGGAAGTTGTCTCTCATCTTGGTTTTAGGAACACCTGTGACTTGGGCTTTTGATAACGCAGATGTAAGAAGCAAAGGCCCCTTTTCCTGCTTTGGCTATGAAGAGTGTTGGGCCTGACCTTGTGGGTGGTTTGCAGATACCGGGGTTTGCAGCTTCTGAGAAGTATTTTTCACATTGTTTTGACCATGACCTCCAGGAAGAAATACATCATAATGTCATCTGTATGTACTCATACATCAAATAAAAACTTCACAAAATCATGACTACCCTTAGTTACTTGTTATTTTTAAAATGTTTATTAATTGATTTGATAGAGAAACATCAATTTGTTGTTCCACTTACTTATGCATTCCTTGGTTGATTCTCGTGTGCCTTGACCGAGGATCAAACCCACGACTGTGGCATATCGGGACAACACTGACCAATGGAGCTACCTGGCCAGGGCTTACCTTTACTTTCTTACACTGGTATTTTCTTCCTCTTTCTTCCTCTCACTCTCTCTCTCTCTCTGACATGCTGGTTGTGACCCAGTAAATCGACTTCGTGACCCACCAATGGGTCAGGACCTCGTAGTCTGAGAAGCTGTGCTATGAGGGAGCCCCCAGGAGGGGTCTGGCCCCGCCCTGGGGACAGCTCTTTCCCCTCTGGTCATCCCTCATGTGGTCTCTAAACTTTCAGGGTAGTTACGCCAGAAATTGGAGCCTGGTCTTGGCTGGGCTATGGTGGGGTTCAGGAGGGGCTGCCCACCCTGGAGGGCAAGTGAAAGTAGAGCCCCTTCTCTAAAGCCACAGGGGCATTGATGACAAGCCAGAGGGCAGGGAGCTTGGCACTGCAGCCTCTCCAGCAGCACAGAGTAGGTGCTCAGTAAAGATTTAAGGAAGCAAGAATAAGGGAGAGTGCCCTGGACTGGGGCGAAGTCATAGACTCTTCCCTTGTGGCCCGGGGCCTCAGTTACTCCACCTGCAAAATGAAGGCCTGGTGTCTGGGGGATCCCCCAGCAACATGAAGAGACCACAAAGCCTGGCACTCCCTTGGGGAGTGGGGAGACCCAGTGTGGCACCATCCTATGTTCTGCTTGTGCTGGGTAGGGGCCCTGTGAGTTGAGGGGAGGCTTTGCAGCCTGGAGCCCAGACTGCAAGCTCCTGAAAGAGCACCTCCCCCATGGACTCCGGTTGAGGGGCATCTTCATAGGTGGGACGTTACTCCATTGAGGCTGCAAATCCCCTGAGTGTTAGAGAACTGTGTGAGGGGAGGGCTGAGGAAGAGGCTGGCAGGACGTCGAGGAAGGAAGGTCTGGCGCCAGTTCACAAGCCCTTCCTCCAGGATGATGTCAGCTTCTACAATCCCTTGTCACGAGTGGGATGGGGTGGCAGCTCCAAATTCCTTTTTTGTTTAAAAAATCAGGCCTGAACCCTGGCCGGATAGCTCAGTTGTCTAGAGTGTCATCCTCATATGCTAGGGTTGTGGGTTAGATCCCTGGTCAGGATCATACAGAAATCAACCAATGAATGCATAAGGAAGTGGACCAACACATCAATGTTTGTCTTCCTCCCTCCCTCCCTCTCTCTTCGAAATCAAAAAATTAAAAAGATTTTTAAAATCTTGGGCCTGAGTTTGTTTACTCACTCAACAAATACGCACTAAACTGTTACACGGCAGGCATAGCAGTGGGTGTGGGATACAGGGATGTCCAAGGGTAGGGTCCCCGGCTTCCTGGAGCTTATGGTCCTAGTGCGGGACAGTCAATAAGTAAAGGAGGTCACATCCAAGAATGATGTGCTCTAAGGAAACCAGAGGTAACGGGATAGGAAGTTACTGGGGTGAGGGCTACTTTTGGTGCGTGGCAATAACAACAGGCCTTTTTGAGGAAGTGGCATTTGAGCTGAAATTGATGAAAAAGTGCAAAGATCTGTGCCCCCCATAGGACAGTTTGAGAGCAAAACACAGATTCCCAGGCCTCACACTAGACTTAGCCAATTAAAGCTTTAGGGGCAAGGCCCAGAAATCTGCATTTCCCCCAAATGATTCCCATGCACACTAAAACTGTAGACCTTCTGCCCTGGACTTCTGCTTTTTAGAGGGGATCATACCTGGTGAACGTCAGGCTCCCTTCCAACACCCAGAACCTGTGGTTCAGGGAACGGAAGTTCTCTGGCGTTAGGGCCAGGCCAGGCTGGGAAGCTGAGCGGGGTTCTGGCTGGATGGCAGGCAGGGTGCGGCAAGCCCAGCAACTCCCACATAAAAGGAGTGCTCACTGAGGCCTCGCCTCCTCTCCGCGGCTGGTCTCTGAGATGCCCTCCCTCACCCCTGCTCCCCTGTGCCATTTAGTTTCACGAGATGGGAGGCTTGCCATCTTGGAGGCCTAGATTAGGTCTCTTGGTTCGGGAACATTTCAGAAAAGTTGGCACACACCTTCTCTGCAGAAGTATTTTATGATCCGGGGTCTTGGTTGCCTGTGCCTCCCCATCCCCACCCACCTGCCCAGGTGTGGTACACAGCTCTTCATGCTGTGGGCGCTGGGACCTGCGGAGCAACCGACTCCCCGGGGGTGGGCGTGTTACCCCTGTCATAGCTACTGCAGCAGGAGCACCCACTTGGTTACAAGGAGCCATGGCTCTGTCACGTGTCGGTTCTCTCCCAGCCTTTGTAGTGGGGGCTCGGGTTCTCCCAGGGAGCAAGGAAAACCAACAAACCCGTTTTGTTCACCTATAAATGCTCTTTACCCCCTTTTACGCCCACTTCCGGTGCTGCAGGGTCCTCCTCCCGCGGCCTCTGTTTCCCCATCTGTTCCGTGGGAGGCACCGCTGCGATTTCTTCGGCAGAAGAAAAAGGGGGGAGGGGAGATTTGCTTTAGAAGAGCCCTTCCCTCATCCCCTGGTCTCCTCACTCCGCCCGTTGCGCCTGGGGCCGTTGCGCCTGGGGCACGCGCGGTCCCCAGCCTCCGCTCGGGCTTCCCACGCCAGTGGAGGGCGGACGGACCTGTCCGCTGGTGTCGCTGTCAGCTCAGGAAGGAGGAACGGGTGGCAGCAAGGTCGCAGGGCGCCACTCGGTGCTGCCCCTGCCCAGCTCCCCGCAGCGCTGTCCCGGCCCTGGGGGCAATCGGCGCTCGCCCTCCCCACCGGCCCAGACCGGGAGGAACCGCACCCCCCCCCCACCCCGCGCCCCGCAGCGTGGAGCCGGCGTCCGGGGCTGAGAGGCCGGGCGGCACGGAGGCGGCGGACGCCGGAGTCGGGCGGGGGCGGCTCCCATGAGGCATACGCGTGGTGGCTCCGTCCCCAGGCCCAGGTGAGACAGCACCATGGGGCAGGCGGGCTGCAAGGGGCTCTACCAGTCGCTATTCGACTACAAGACTGAGAAGTATGTCATCGCCAAGAACAAGAAGGTGGGCCTGCTCTACCGGCTGCTGCAGGTCTCCATCCTGACCTACCTGGTGGTGTGAGTGCTTGGGGGCTTGCCGAAATGGGGGGCGGGGGCCAGGAGCGGTGGCCCTTCCAGAGCCGGGGAGTAGGCCTGTGAGCACATGGTTGGGGGTTTGTGACCCTCCTTGGGAGGGGCTCTCCTTGAGCTCTTAGGTGTGAGGGTGGGGTGTAAGAAGGGAGCCCTCTACTCCCTGACCCCGGCTCTGGAGGTGACAAGATGGGCAGGGGCTTCTTGGTGCCTTGATCTTTGAGGCTTCTTGATCTTTGGAGCCCCCGGCCTAGGGCTGTGGGAAGGGGTCAAGGATGCAGGGGGCTGGGCTGCAGCTGTCGCCCAGGAGCCTCCCACACTGGGCAGGTTATTTATAATCACTGAGCTCAGTGCCAAGCCTCGGGCTTGGGACAACTCATGAGCCCGGCATGTCCCTCTGGCCAACTCACCCCACCCGAGGCTGGCCGCTCTGGTGTCCAGCTGGGGGTCCTGCCCAAGCTGTCTGCCCCACCCCCACCCCCCTCCCACCTGGTGGAAGGTGGTGCCAAACGCACAGGGGCAGCCCCTTGAGGTTGTTCAGCCAGGCACTGTCCAGAGCCCTCACCCCTGAGTAGGGAGGGAACAGGTGGGGGGAGGAAATGACAGCAGAAAGCTGGGATGCGCCTCTTTTACTTCTCCAGTAAATGCTGTTGAGTCCCTCCTTTTTCCTGCTTGGGGGAGGAGCAGATGTGCCAGCTGGGAGGGCAGGTCTGGCATTCCCCGGACTTAGTCCTTAAGGCACCTGGCTGTCTCCCTGTTCTTCAACCAGTGGGCCTTCCTCCTCTACCTGGGCAATAGTGTCCACTCATTCTTCCCACCTGGGATCTCCCATAGCTCCCTCTCCTTTTCCTCTCCCATGTCAGCTAATTTCCCACAGTGTAATTATGCGCTTGTTTGGAGACTCAGTTGCTGAATGTCTTTGTGACTCCCCACCAGGCTGGCAGGGGCCTGGCATCACCTAGCTGTCAGGCAACGGGTGTGAAACGAATGAGTGAGTGAACGTTCCTTGAGTATTTGCGTCATGTTTCCGTCCGGACCAGGCTCCCTGTGTTCCCACCCAAACGGCTGCTTGGCCCCGGAGCCTCTGCCCTCTCGGAGTTCCTTAGAGACAGGACAGCCTCGGGCCCAGGACATGATGCCAGCTCCGCCCCCAGAGATGAAGAGGGTGGACACGTCCCGGTTGGCACCTGCTGTATAGAGAACCCTTACTGGCATCCTGGGAGGTGCAGGGCATCCCGCATCACGACAGCATGACCTCCCCCAGCCTCAGTTTCCCCAGCTTTCCCAAGGTCTGGTTAGCCTAAATGATCTCTGACGGTAACAGGAACGCCAGCAATGCACTGATGCGTTGTGTTCATCGAGCTCTTCCTCCTGTACTGAGCAATTTGCATGTACCATTTTATTTTTAGAATCTTTTTTTTTTGTATTTTGACATAATTTTAGGGTTACAGAAAAGTTACAAGAGTAGTACAAAAACTTTGAATGCCCTTCACTAGACTCCCCAAATGTTAACATTTTACCACATTGGTGTTGCCCCGCCTTCTCTCTCCATATACATGTACTGTTTTCTGACTGTGCAAGAGTCGATTGCAGACATGATGCCTCTTTGCTCCTATATCCTTCATTGTGTATTTCTTCAAAATAAGGAATTCTCTTATTCAACCAAGCATGGGTAGAAAGATTAGGAAGTTAACATTGAAATGTTATTATTGTCTAAGCTATAGGCCGTTTGTAAATTGTCCCAGTAATTACCTTTATAGCAAAGAAAAATCTGAGCTCCTGCCTTGCACTCAGTTGTCACGTCTTCTTAGGCCCCTTTCATCTGGAATTGTTCCCGAGTCTTTCTCTGCATTTCATGACACTAACCTTTTTTAGAAGAATACATAATTTTCTTTTAAAAACCATTTTACATTGAGGTAAAACGCATGGAACATATAAGTCACCCTTTTCGTCACTTTAAATCACACGGTGATGCCCATGTGTTTCGTACACTCACAATGCAGCGCAGCCACCCCCACGACCAAACTCCAGCACACCCCCATCACCCGCCCAGGAAAACTGTACCCGTTAACAGTCAGTCATGATTCTCCCCACCTCCCTCCCTCGGCCACCGCTAATCTGCTGTTTGTCTCTCTATATTTGCCCATTCTGGCCATTTCATATAAACCAGATCATA
Source organism: Carollia perspicillata (assembly GCA_004027735.1). Taxonomy (NCBI): domain Eukaryota; kingdom Metazoa; phylum Chordata; class Mammalia; order Chiroptera; family Phyllostomidae; genus Carollia; species Carollia perspicillata. The sequence continues at coordinate 10,126 of PVKM010009218.1, read as the reverse complement.
TAGGATGTGCTTTTTTTGGGGGGGGGGCTGGCTTCTTTTGTTTGGTGTAATGTGTTCAAGGTCCGTCCCTGCTGCAGCCTGCGCCAGTCCTGCACTCCTTTCCATGGCCGAGTCGGCATCCCATTGGGAGGCGCTGCCACGTCTCGTTTGCCCACGCATCGGTGGGCTGACATTTGGGCTGTTTCTGCTGTTTGACTGTCATGAATAGCGCTGCTAAGAACATTCGTGTGCAGGTTCTGTGTAAACACACGTCTTCCGTGCTCTTGGGTCTACCTGCTGGGTCACGACAGCCTTCTGAGGAACCGCCAAGCGGAGCCTCCGCAGCCACACGCGCTACGCCTCCAGCAGCAGGTGCTGCTCTCTCCGCCTTCTCCCCCACACGTGTGGTTTCTCGCTTTTTCGACTGTGGCCATCTTATTGAGTGTGGAGTGGTCTTTCATTGTGGTTTCTATTTGCATTTCCCCAATGACCGGTGAAATGAAGCATCTTTTCATGTGCTTATTGGCTTTTTGTATATATTTTTTGGAGAAATGTCTATTCAAATCCTTGGTCCATTTTTAAGTTAGGTTATTTGTCTTTTGTATTGTTGAGTTGCAAGACTTTTTAAAATATACATTCTGGATACTAGATCCTTTCCAGTTATACGGCTCACAAACGTTCTCTCCCCTCCTGTAGGTTATCTTTGCACTTTCTCGAGAGTATATTTTGACGCGTAAAAGTTCTTAATTTGGGTAAAGTCCAACTTACCTGTGTTTTCTTTTGTTAATGGCGCCTGGGTGTCAAAGGGTACTGGATCTTGCACTCTAGTTTTGCAGGCTGCCTCTCAGTTGGAGTTTGACTGAGGTTACCCCATGACTGGCTTCAGGTCCTTTGACCCCCTCACCACCGGAAGTGGTGCCCTTACCCTGTGTGAACCCCTGCAGTTCAGCAGCTTGCCCACGGTCGTGTGGCCAGTTGGAGGGTGAGCCTGTCTCATGACAAGTCCTCCCAGCCCCACTGAGAGCAGCGTGATATGGCCTGGGGTTGGCGTCACCTCTGCTGCTTGCAGGACAGGGCTTCAAGCAGCAGCGGGAGTTGTGACCTAGGCCAGGAGCGGGGGTGGGGGGAGAAGGGCGGAGTCCTTCCCACCCACCCTGGGCTTGGGGAAACCTGAGGGCGGCGACAAGGCTGATACCCGCCCCTCCGGTCCCCTTCCCATAGGTGGGTGTTCCTGTTGAAGAAGGGTTACCAGGACACGGACACCTCCCTGCAGAGCAGCATCATCACCAAAGTCAAGGGTGTGGCCTTCACCAACACTTCGGAGCTGGGGGAGCGGCTCTGGGATGTTGCTGACTACGTCATCCCCCCCCAGGTCTGAGCCCCACCCAAGCTGGCAGGGCCTGGCTGGGGTGGGTCACATGGGAAGCTGCTCTGGGACCCAGGGACCACTATTGTCATGGTGGCGCTGCTCTGTCCCCAACAAACCCTGGGCCTGCTGAAACCAAATGGGGCTCAGAGAGTTTCCAGGTCAGAGGAGGCCCCTTCAACTGGCCCCTGGCCTGTTCGCAGTCCACTTGGGCCGGAACTGCCCCTTCACTGCTCCTTCTCCTCCCGGATCTCGGCTGGGACCCCAGAGACTGAGGCCAGGATAGGGATTTATGGGGTGGGAGCAGTTTGTGGGGATGGGCTTGGGGTGAACCTGTTAGAGGACATCTGCTCAGGACTCTGAGGTCAGTGCACAGAGGGTGGATGGGATCCACGATTTTATGGCCCCACTTTCTCCAACACCCATGCAGAGACTCCCCCACTGCTGGGCAGCCCCGGGGAGGAGGGTCCCCAGGAGGGCACAAGGAGGTTCCTTAACCCCTGTCTTGTTTCCTCAGGGAGAGAATGTCTTCTTTGTCATCACCAACCTGATCGTGACCCCCAGCCAGCGGCAGGAAACCTGTGCGGAGGTTCAGTCTGGCGTGGAGAGCTGGGGAGGTGGTGGGAGGCCCGCTAGCACTGGTTGGCCTCTACTCTTCTCCGGAAGCAGGGCTTCCTGTCCCCTCCAAGGGCTCTGGGGGTGTTTTCAAGGGGGCATGTGCCTGCACCATTTCAGGGAGAAACAGGTTCTCAAAGGATGTGTGGCCCCAGGCAGGGGGGGAACCTCTCCCAGCTCCCGGGGTGGGACCTGTTTCGGACCTGGGAGGCCTACGGGCACCTCCACATAGGCACCCTTCCTCTCCTGGTAGAGTGACAGCATTCCCGACGCCCTGTGCTATGAGGACAGCGACTGCCCTCCTGGGAAGCCTGTCATGACTGGAAATGGTGAGGCCTGGAGTGGCCAGGGCTGGGGGGCAACAGAGGGCCCAGAGCCGGGGCACTCCTGGCATCGTCGCTGTCCGACCCCACAGGAGTGAGGACCGGCCGCTGCCTGCGGGCGGAGAACCTGACAAGGGGAACCTGTGAAATCTTCGCCTGGTGCCCAGTGGAGTCAAGGTCCAGGCCAGAGTAAGTGTCTGGGTTCGGGACCCCAGGAGTCACCTGGTCCTGTGTGGTGGGGCCCAGCCTGATGGCAGAGACACGCCCACTAGGAATCCTCGGTCTGAGGACACCCCACAAACATGCACTGAGCACCACCCTGACATGAGCAAGTGAACTGTCCTGGCCAAGGCTCCAGGTGCCCAGGGAGCAGGGGGCCTCAGCCCCACCACAGGTGGGCCTGGGGGCGGTGCAGAGGCGGGCAGGGCTTCCTCACTGGCTGTCCTGGCTTGGTTTTCAGGAAGCCACTCCTGGGCAAGGCTGAAGACTTTACCATTTACATAAAGAACTTCATTCGTTTCCCCAAATTCAACTTCTTCAAGTATGTGGGGCTCGGCTACTGGGGATCCAGGGGTGGGGCCTTGGCTGGCCATCCCCGAGGCTGTGTGGGGGTCCCTGTGTATGTGTGTATGTGTGTGTGACACGCATGTGTGTGAATGAACGAACCACTGGGGGTGCTATGGGGGTGGGGCTCTGCTCTCCAGAGCAGTAGGATGTAGGCAGGGATGTAGGTAGGGATGTAGGTGGGGATATGGGTGGGGCTCCAGGGGAGGGCTGAGGTCCCGGACTAGGCCTGGGCTGGGCCTGGGCTGGGCCTGGGCTGGGGGAGGAGCCCCGGGACTCCTGGGTCAGGTCTGGTGTCTGGCCTGGAAACAGCAAGTCTCCCTTCATTTCACTGTCGGCTCATGGCCTCCTCCCAGGACCAATGTGCTGGACACCGAAGACAGAGCGTACCTGAAGTCCTGTCACTTTGGCCCCAAGAACCCTTACTGCCCCATCTTCCGACTGGGGTCTGTGGTCAAACAGACAGGAAGCAACTTCCAGGAGATAGCGCTGCAGGTGGGTGGCATGTGCCCAGGGAGCCTTCCCTGGAGGCCCGAGGGCTCTGGGCCTGGGGCTCTGTAATGAAAAGGGAGTGTGGGGGTCCCATGGGGTGGGGTGGCCCTGCAAAGTCACCTGCCCCAGGAACTGCCGCTTGCAGGATTTGCTGTGACACACAGCCTGCTTGGGCACTTGGCGAGGGGCCCACTCGGCACCTGCCGTTTGGCTCCCAGGCCCTGGGGCAGCAGCTGAACCTGAACCAGAAGGAGCCCCCGGCACACCCTGGCTCGGTGTAGGAGCTCCCCCGGGTAGTTCTTGTCCTCTCTGACGAATGAGGCAAGAGGCCACTGGGGCCCGAGGCTGTCAGCGACGCACTTTTCCCAGCCTCTCGTGGGCCTTCCACCTTCCTTCCAGAAGGGTGCACCAGCTGGGCTGGCCCCTGGCGTCAGCACGCCCCCCGGCTTTTCCAGCTCTCTGTGAAGACCTGCTCTGTGACTGCTGTTCATCTCCAGAAACTCCTGTGCACCAGCTCTCGTCTCTTTTTCCCCCAGGGCGGTGTGATAGGGATCCAGATCGAGTGGGACTGCGACCTTGACAGAGCCCCTTCCGAATGCAACCCTCGCTATTATTTCAGCCGCCTGGACAGCAGATTTCCAGGGAGCTCTGTCTCTTCCGGGTATAACTTCAGGTAACTGGGCTGGGCCTGCTGCCTTATGGCTCTGTCCATGTTCTGTGTCCTTTCCTAGGTGCCAGGGCTATGGCAGCCCTTCCTGGGGATCTGTCGGAGGGGGAGGTGAGGGAGAGACAGCTGAGGAGAGGTGAGGGGTGGCCTCCTGCAGGGCCCCTGGGAGAGGAGAGAGGGGTTGGCCATTGCCCTGGGCGCACCGTGATGCCGAGGCTTGACTTCTCAGCCGATCAGCTTCATCAGTGCTTTGGTGGCCCCTGGCCTGGCCCAACGTGTGGTGGGAAAGGTCTTGTCTCTTGGGGAATGTCTGGCAAGGACTTCAAAGGTCTGGATGAATTTTTAGCATAATGTCAGCAAGAAGGTGGACAGCTTCTCCTGGGGCTGCTGTGAGCCAGGTCCTGGGGGTGCTTATAAATCTCCCAGGCAGCCAAGCCTGTGTTGCCAAACAGGGAAGGCCCAGTGAGGCTGAGGTCTCCCCTGGGCCATGTCTCCCCAGGTTCGCCAAATATTACCGTGATGGAGCTGGGGTGGAGTTCCGCACCCTGATGAAAGCCTACGGGATCCGCTTTGATGTCATGGTGAATGGCAGGGTGTGTGAGCTGGGCAGGCCCGGGTGGGGCAGACGTGTTGGCAGGGCTCTGCTTGGAGTCCCTGGGGATCCTGCTGTCCACCTGCCTTGCTCACGGTGCCTGTCTCTTCTGTGCTTCAGGCAGGGAAGTTCAGCATCATCCCCACAGTCATCAACGTGGGCTCGGGGGTGGCGCTCATGGGTATTGTGAGTACCTCTCCCCTCCTCCTTTACCTTCTGAGCACTGGTGGGGGAGGGGGATGCTGCCCCAGGGAAGCTGTCCTGATGCCCCAGAAAGAGCTGCCATGTCCATGCAGATGCCGGTAAAGAGGCCTTTCTGGAACTTCATACCCCTCCAGCAGCCCCGGGGGCAGGGACTGCCTGAGTTTCTCTTTGCAGAGCCAGAGAGGCATCTGCCTGTTGCTCTGGAGCTGGGGCTGGGGCTGGGGTTCTCTGGGATACTGGATTGGCCCCTGAACTTCTTAAGCCTCATCTCCACTTGTAAAAAGAGGCAGGATCCAGCTATATACAGGGTTTGTCAGCCGTGGCCCTGTGAAACAGGGAACTGATAAAAAAGTGTTTTTGGCATCTGGGGGTGGGGGCCGAAAGAGGTGTGCTGAGCCCAGGGTCAGAGGACCAGGTGCTCCTGTGGGCACATCCACCGACCTGCTTCTGTCCCCCACCCTTTACTCAGTCATTCCGGAAGCCCCCTCTGTTTTGCTGGTGGACTCGCCCTCTGGTGGAGGAGGCGGGCATTTGCACAATGCTCTCTGGTCTGAAGCGTGAATGGGCTCAGGGGTCAGTGGGTCCCAGCTGGGTTAGCTCAGGCCGCCTCCTGTTTCCTGGGCCACCGCTGTGGTGTCCTTGTCATTCAGATCCCCTCCAACCCATCTCTCATACCGACTCCCAGAAAGATCTTTTTAAAAGGCCACGATTCTGTGTCGAGCCCCCATTCAAAGCCCTCAGTGCCTTGAAGGTGTTTTAAGGAGTTTTGCAGGCTCTTCCCCACAGGCCTGCGGAATTTCCCAGGCGGGACAAGCTTGTTCCTACCTCTGCAACGCCCTTCTCAAGCTCTGTTTTTCCCTTTGTACGAACTCCTATTCAGCCCTCCAGACTCAGCCCGAGCCGAGTCAGGTCCCGTCTCCTCTCAGCTCCCTTGCTCCTCTCCAATCATAGGAGCTGTCATTCTGTGCCATGAGTTACATGCTTGTCTCCTGCACCAGAGGGTCAGTCCCCAGAGGGCCTCATTGTCTTATTCCTCCCTGCACCCCAGCGCAGTACCTGGCGCGTGGTGAGTGCTCTTGCAAACACCTGATTGGATGGGGTCAGGGTAGTGTGGGAGGTGCTTAGCCTGAGGGATCAGATGGATGCCAGGCTGACTTGGGCTCCACCTTGGACCAGCTTAGTGGCCTTAAACAAAGGTGCTCTTTCTGAGCTCAGTTTCCTCATCTGTGAAATGGGGACGGCGATGCCCTGTTCTGAGACTGTGACAGGATCGAATGGGATGTATGGAGTATGGTCAAATGGCTGTGGGCTCTCCAGAAGTTTATGGTTCTGAGTCAGGGACCCCCAACTCTTTTACAGGGGTCTTTCCTCTGTGACCTGGTACTCATCTACTTCATCAAAAAGAGCCACTTTTACCGCAACAAGAAATTCGAGGAAGTAAGGTGAGCTACACTTCTTCCCCAGTGGCCCATGGGGAGGGAGCCCCGTGGAGATGGCTGCGTCAGCCCCCCCGCCCTGTCTCAGGACCTTTACGCAGGGTAGAAGTGGAATTTCTGGAGCCGCCCTCGCCTCCAGAGGGTGGTGGCTGTGCTGACAGGTGGCCCACGGGCTGCCCTTCCCTGGGGCAATGTCCTGGCAGCCTGTTTGGTTCCACAGGTGTGACCGCAGCCTGGCGCAGGAGGGAGCCCTGGGCTGAGTCTGGAGGTGGCCTACAGGCCTGCCTGGCTTCTGCCTCCCATGTGCCCTTGAACTGGGGCCTGGCCCTCTCTGGGCCTGTTTCCCCCTGTCCCCCTTTTGCTTTCCCCTGCGGGGGCTGCACAAAGGAGCCCCTGCTGCTCAGCCAGGCTCAGTTCTGTGACTCTCCTCTTATAGGCCGCATCCCAGGAGGAGGGAGTTCACTGGCCTGGGGTGGACTTTACTCCTGCCCCAGCTTTCATTCTTTGCTGACTCAGGGGTTGGCAGCCTCCAGCCAGGAGCTGGGCCTGGGCAGGGAAGGGGTCAGGAAAGGACTGGGGCAGAGAGGAAGGACAAAGGGTGGAGAGGAATGAAGGAAAAGGGCTTGTAGGGCCTGCAGCAGCTGGGGCAAGGAGGCGGAGGAGGCTGGGGGTCCGCTGGGGTAGGCTAGGCACCCAGCGGCCCCCACATGCTCCCTGAGCTGACTGTCACTTCTTGGGTGCTCGCCTGAGCTCCTTAGCCTGTGACAGGGAAGAAGGGCCACCCTGCTGGTCTTGGAGCAGCCTCACCTGTTGTGGGAGGCTGCTGCTCATTGCTGGGACAGCTCCAGAGGGGCAGCTGCTGAGCACCTGCGTGCGTCTGGGCTGCAGCCAGGGAACCAGACACACTGCCTGTCTCTGCAGATGCTCTGGTTGCCTGCAGAGCTGCCATCGGGAGGCTGCTGTGGGTGGAGTCTGCCCTTGGGGTGGCTGCCCCTGTCCGCAGGATTCCAGATTCCCCTTCCCTGCTCCCCACAGGTCTGGTCACCCGGCGAATGGAAAGGCGAATGTGGAGCAGCTGCAGAACCTGCAGACAGTGGAGGCATAGCCAGAGACATGGGCTGAGAGTGGATTTGGCTGCAGCTCTGAACTGGAATGGCCTCTCGTCTGCACCTGTGCCGGACAGGGGCTTCCAGGCACCCCCACCTCTCCTGCATGTTGGGATCTTGCTGCAAGCTTTTTGTTGTGTGTGGGGGGAGGGGAGCCTTCCAGTGGCCAGCGTGGCTCAGATCTAGAAGAGGAGACCCTGGAGGGAAGGGGCTGGCCAAGGTGTCACTGATACAAGAGTGTTTTCATTTTTTCTGAGGACCTAGCTGGACATTCATCCACTCAATATTCATACATGTAGTAAACATACTTTTTTGCTGTGGGCTGGGCCCTGTCCAAGAGATGTTCAAACGAGACGCTGGCCCCCAGGGAGGGGCACACACTTGTCATTCCCTTCAGAGACCACTTGGCCTTCCTCCGGCCTCTAGCTGAGACTTTCACAAATTGCTGTAGCACACCATGGCTCCTCAGAGAAAGACCTTTGCCCTCAGGGATTCAACTTAAAGGGGGCCAAGGGGGCAACCAGGAGAAGACAGAACCCTTCAGGAGGCAGCTGGCCCTTGAGGGGACAGGCAGCCTCTGAGGGCTTCTGGGTAAGGTAGGGAAGAGGAGGCAGGGGCCTCTGCTCCAGCCTGACCTGCTCAGCCTGGGCTCATCCACATGGGCGATTGTTGCTCTAGCTGTTCTGTGGGGTTGGGTGTCTCTGCCCAGCTTCGCTCCCCCTCTTCTCAAAGGCTGGCTGGGTCTGCAGGGCTGATGACACGGTGCTCAATCGGCAGGTGGAAACCCTTATTAGGGGTCCCTCCGCCTCACCCCTGCCCCTCCTCCCCCACCCTCCTCCTCCACAGCTGTACCCTGCAGAACTCTGCTGCTTCCCTCCCCTGGTGGCTGTAGAGCTTCACTATCCAAAGTGTGGTCCCTGGACCAGCCGCATCACGTCCCCTGGGAGCTTGTTTGATGGCAGTCCCCAGTCCCTCCCTCCCTCCTAGATCGGAACCTGCATTTCAACAATGCTCCCCAGTCATTCGTGCACCCTGTGCATTTTGAGAGGTCCTGGCTGAGACCTGCAAAGCTCAGTTCTGAGGGAGGAAAGAGCCAGCTTCGGTGGGCGGTGCTGATTTCTAGGTCAGACTCACATTCTACCTTGAGGCTGGCAGGATGCCCCTCCCCGCTCCAGGGAAAGGAGCATCGCAATCCATTTAAATTCAAATATTTGAACTAGATGATACATGATTCAAAATTTAAAAGGTACAAAAGAATAGAGAGTGGATGCTCCCCTCCAACCCCTGTTCTCAAGGCAATCTGTGTTTCTAGGTCCAAGAGGTTCCCTTGTTTACAAGCGGAGAGTGCACTTGATCCCTCTTATCCTCCCTCAGGAAATGAGCTTTCCCTCGTGTGCCGTGTCAGGCCTCCTCTCCTCTGTCAGGAAGGAACACAATGGAGCAGCTTAAATACTGTGCTGGGAGGCAGCTGGCACGCTTTCCCCCGCCCAGGTCTGAGGAGCCCCTGTGCAAACTGAAGGGGAGAGACCAAGAACTCATCACCGTGCGGCAGCAAAGGCCGCCAGGGCTGCGTTGGCACAGCTGCCGGCCCCTAGGGAGTGTCCTCTTCGGAAGTGCTCTCTGGGCCTCCCTCGGGCCCCGGGGGCCTGGCTCTCCTCTGCACACAGAGGAGGTAAGCTTCCTTCCCGTGGGGCCTTTGGAGAGGGTCAGCAGGGTCTGAAAGAAGGTTTCCGGAGCAAGCAGCTCCCTCCCCCTGGGCTGCCTGGTAACCAGTCTGCAAGCCCACCTGCTCTGTGGAAAGTGAACGACCTGGGCCATCCATTATGGTGCTTTGCTTCATCGCTAAAGCAAACCCTTGGACCGAATACTCCAGCGTGTTTGATGTTTGGGAGGAGGTGAAAGGTCAAGCTGCTCAGGAATTCGTCTGGTTGCTCTTAACCTGTTTTTGGGATTGCCTGCCAACAGCCATAAAACCTAAAAACAGTTGTACTCTTTATTTTATATTGGAATGAAAATGTCTTCCTACAGTAAAGATTTACTGAATACCTATTGTGTAAGGTGTTGGATTAAATGCTGGTGACACAGTGGCAGGCAACACGGGAACAGTCCCTGCCGGAGTGCTTCCGGCCCCGGGGGGGAGCTGAATCTTAACCAGCAGTCACACATGTCACTGCAGACTGAACTGTGTTTTCAGTGGAGTAGCCAGAGGAAGTTTCCCCCAGGAAGTGACATAGAAATTGAAATCTGGAAGGTCAGTAGCAGTCTAACCAGGTGACGGAGGAAGCATCCCAGGTAAGGGAACCACACGTGTAAAAGCCACTTGATAAGAAGGGGCAACCGAGGAACTGGGTGACCCCCGTGTGAATGGAGCTGTGAGGCGTTCCCCCACTTACGTTGCTTTTTTCCTTACTGATTTTAGAGCGAGTGGGAGGGGCAGAGGGCGGGGGAGGGAGGGAAACATCCAAACATAGACCGGGGGTTGAACTCAAAACACTGGCTCATCGGGACAGTGCTCTACCGGTTAGTTGGTTGGCGTCTCATCAACTAAGCCACCTGGCTGGGCTCTTTTCATCAACTTTAAGTACGGTTGTCCCACTAAACTTCACTGCCATGGAGGACTTGCTCAACCTAAACTGTGTTTTCAAGGCCAGCAAAGCTTTCCAAGGGGGTCTCTCTACTACACGTCAGGGGCGCCACGTTCAGAGAGGCCGGTGACCCGACTACATCTTCGGGTGGTGCTGTGCATTTGCACGTTGCCGAAGCTCCCTTGCTTTTGCACATC
>PVKM010009217.1:0-37365 GCA_004027735.1 Carollia perspicillata | reverse complement strand
GCTTCTAATTCTATAAATAAGTATTTGGATCAAAATATGCCAAAAAATACTTTTTAAAGAGTGAACCAAACTAAAACTTTCTCTAGCTAGGGGAACAATTTTGCAACCTTACATTTATGTTGAAAATATTGCTTATGGAAACATTACAAAGAATTTGCACTGCATGTGACGACTGAAGCTTGGGGATGAATCAAAGCTGAGTATGATTCACAAACTCCCTCCTCTTAACACTACTCCACAGGGGCAGAACTTTTGTTTTCTTTTAGGTCCAGTGCAGTAGGTGGGCCATTTCTGAGCAGAGTCTCCTTACTCTGCAGTTAGTCTGTGTAGATACAGTCTTTTGAGTGCTATACCAAATGGGTGGGGTTCTTTTTCCTTTTAAAGGTACTTTTGTACCTGGAGAGTTCTTTATGCTGATGATGTTGGGAAAATGGAGTAGACCGTTCTTAAAGCTTCCCTCAGTCATGAGGTTGCTAGGTTCTTTATACACCTTATCTCATATAATCCCCACAATAACCCTGCCAGGCACATGTTCCACCCCTCATCACAGGCAGTAGGAGAAACTGGCTTGTGGATACACCGCTAGGGAGTCGCTGGATGAACTGGCTGACCACCCCCTCATGCCAATCCTGGAGAATTCCCACTGGGGCCACCAGGGCTACTAGTTATAACTTCAAAACATAAAGAACAAAGAAAGAAAAAGACTCATGATGTTTAAAAAAGTGCGTCCCCATTGTTTTAGTTCAAAAAGTTAATAGACATGTGAATGGTAAATAAGTTGGTTGATTTGAGCACATTCGACGTATTTCTAAGTATGGAAGGAATGCAACGGAAGGAGGAGGAGAGGAAAATCCTCGCCTTGGCACTTTGTAAATTGACTACAGACATACACTCTCACCTACACACCCTCAGCCAAAAAAGTGCTCTAAGGAAACAGTAACAGAAGTCATTTCAGTATATCGCCCTTCATTTAATATGGACTGGATTACATGTTTATATTAAATGCATTTAAGTTTAATTTTTAACAGAACTCTTACTTGGGTTACAAGTAAGTACTAGTTAAGAAAATTTTCACAGTCAGATCAAGAATAACTAGTTGTGGTATAGAAATTTTACCATATAGCAATACTCAGGTATTGCAATGTTTTTATGTACAGTTTGTTAATTGATTTGAGTCATTCCCTAAATAGAACTTATGAAGTCCATTTTTGACATCACATGAAGAAATTAGTTCAAATTCAAGTATGGATGCTATTTAGCCAAGTGGGATCACTTAATTGGTGGTTTTCTCCACAAAAAATGCTAAACAGAGTTCCCATACCTCTTCTAATTTCTTTGTATCAGAACCAAAAATAATACTGCATATTTGCTTTGTACCTGACACAACAAAAATTTTTTAAAAGTCCCACACACAGTGTCATCGGTGGTCAACAAAAGAATCTGAAAGTCTAAAGGAAGAGACAGGTTTTACAGGGTAGAGTGGTTAGTTTTTCCTCTCCGGCCTCCATTTCTAGTAGCATAAAAATGAAGTTATAGAAAATGTGTTTTCAACATGGTGATAAAAGATTAGAAAGTATCGCTTGGCTCAAAGAAATTTTAACAACATCACATTAAGGAGAGGGAAGGTTGTAAAATAAAACCAAAAAGCATGTCCACAAGAACTTGAAATCACAAAAAAATCATAAGCAATCATTGACTTGGTTTGTTATAATTTCATATTAACTCCTCTTAAAATATGTGGTTTGGATGTGACCCCTTAAATGGCTTTTATCTATGATTTCTAAGGTGATCAGTTCAAAGCTTAATGAATTTTCTTGAGATTGAGTTTTTAAACCTTGAAATCTTATATTTCAGTAACGTACTATTACCTTAACATTTAAGCAAAGCTACCTGATCTAGAGAAAATTCAATCTCTTCTGATGATTAATTTCAGTAATTGAGCATTAAAACATTTGGAACAAGAAGGGCTGTATAAATGAACTGTCAGCATATATTACAATGTTACAATGTTGCTTAGGTAAGAAAATGCTCCTTGAAGGAGTTGGCACAATAAGCAGCCAATTGGAGAAATGGAGGAAGTCAGCTATCACTGACATAATGAGCAGGAATCCCATTAAGGCTCCAGGCCAGGTATGTGAAGGAGGTGTGATTGATACGCAGGACTTGGAGATTAACTGTGTGGGACCCTTGGAGGCCTGGCCTACCTGCACCTAACCTAATGCTCTCTTTGCTATCAGACTTTGACTGAAGTGGTGTTTACAGTTATGGCTCTTGACAGCTCTTTTCTTTTCAATGCTAAGGATTTTGTCTTAGCCATGGCGTCTGTAAGGGAGCATTTTCAGGGTGGGGGGGGGGACACAGTCAGGCCCAGAGTTAGTCTCATATTAAGATGTGATTAGTGTTCACTTTTAGTGTCAAAAACAATTTAAAAAGCTACATTTCATACAAAGACAAGGATGACAATGACCATGAGCTCATCAAGTCCTTATGTTCCTATCAGTAGGTCCCTTCGGATGTTGTTAATAAATGGTAAGATTTTTAGAAGCCAGCATAATGACATGATATAAAAACAATTTTAAAAATTTGACATTTATGAGTATGGAAGAAGTCACTGTTTTGAAGCTGTGTCTAGAATTGCCACAGAGCATTGGAATCTAGTTCAAGTTAACATAACATCCTTGAAAGGTTCAAAGACATGGGTTAGTCCTGAATACATATTTCTAGTGCAAGTGATTATATAAGGAAGAAAATCAGCTGAAGAGATTTGGTATTCCCAGATTTTAAAACATTCTTTCTGGAATAGAAGGGAAGCCCTGGAGATTCAGGACAGCAGAAATTTACTGAGGATGGCTTCTTATTCACATGAATGCCACTATAGCGAGGGTTAAGTGCTGTTTTACCTAATCTGTCTGTTAGTTACAATAAAAGAGTGTCCTTTGCAAGGTGCTTGTGAATCCTGTTTACCAATATTGAACTACAGAACAGGGCCCCCATTCCCTGGGTACAGCTCCTGCTCTACATTAGATGGAATGACCCCCCTCTGACTTCTACTTTGCCATCAGCTCCCTGGAAAATCCTGATGGATCATTGGCTCTCTGTGGCAATTACAAACTCAAAAACTGAGCACACTGGAGATTTGCTTAAATTACCTACAAAGCTGGCAACAACTGGCCCCACCACAAGTAAAAAAAAAGCCCGAAGGTATTTACATTTTCCATACCCAGTTAATTATTTAGTAATTTTCCATCATAATTACATTACATCCCTCTCCTAAGACTAAGTTCGGATAGATGTATTCTATTCTTATGGGTAAAAGGAAGAACATGGCAGCTGGCGTTGCCAGGACATTTCGTGTGCCCGAGAGTCCGACGCAGTCCTCACCACCAGCAACTGGTGTGACAAGCAGTTTCGAAGACGTTGAAAGTTCTGTTGTGCTCATCCTTTTGGAGAACTCCATCCCCACACTATTAAAGGAATAACTCGTTCTAAGGTGATTGATGGATTTAATACAATACATGGTACTGATTATCTTCTAGGAGCCATTCTGTGTACTTAAAAGACAACACTCTACCCTCAAGGAGTTGACGCCCCAATTACCAAGTGGCACTAGGGAGAGAAACTCCAAGTGCATGGAAGTTCAGGGAGGCAAAGGAACCCAGAGAATGAAAAACAGGTTTCGAGATACTGGTGATCTCTGCAGGGGGGTTTCAAAAAAAGAACAAGTATAACTATGAAAGAAAAAGGTCAGAAGGAGGCTGTCCAAAATGAGGAAAAAGTAAGAGCAAAACAAACATTGAAGCCCAAGGAAGATAAGGTATTTGGCCAAACCCACAGATGGTGTGTGTGACAGTCTGGAAAGAGGCTGGCGGGAATGACTGGGGTATACTGCTTAGGGTCTTGGATTCTTCTCTCAAGGAGTCCAGAGAGAAGGGCAATGGGGACCAGGCCTCTTTGTCCAGACAACTAACTGGAAATTGTCAATTAACCACATGATGCCCTGTCTTTTTTCTTATTGTTGTGCCAGGCTCCACAAACAGAGGAATCACATGTTTTAGCTACTGAAGGCCAGGGCCTGCCTTTAGCGAACATTCACATTTTTGTAAATAAATAAGTGAACAAAGAGCTAAAATGACTCATTAAAGGTAGCTAAAATTTTAAATTTTACTATTAGTGTATCTTTTTGTGCAAATAATTTCCCATGTGATTTATTTCAAATAAATGAACTCAAAGAATCTAATGAAGTTTTCTTTACATCGTATTACTTCCTTTTTAGGTTACTCAAAATATTATATAAACAGAGAAATACTTACATATTTTATATAAAAGGAGTTAATGTCACAATCCTGTGCTAGAAGCTGGTTTTGCATACCATCAACTAGCTATTTGTGTAAAAAGAAAAACAAGTATTTTACCAAACACAGCATCTAATTTTAGAAATTCCCCTTTCCATCAGTTTTCCTGAAAACTATGTGTTCTTCATGTCTCCTCTTAAAAGGGTTATTTTAATTTGGAAATACAAGAAAATCTCTTACAATGGCCACAGAAAACCATATCTAGTATTTTGGAATTTCTCTCTCACTGGCCATTGTGCTCTTGAAACTGTGGAGGAGGTTAAGTGCAATCAACTCTTACCACCTGCCTGGGCAGCATTCACGGGAGGAAGTCCCCTCACTGAGCCGTGACCTGAGAACACTCTTGCTCATCAGGCTGCCCAGGCTATCTGGAGGGCAATTAGGAATATGATGCAAAGACCTTCCTTTTGAAAGGATGCTCCAGAAATGACTTCTGGGAAGGACTTTAGGACTCCGGGCCTGTTATTAACTCTGGTAGGTGGTAGGAGGGAGGCTAGAAAATGTGTCCTGACTCACACGGAAGAGCAGGAGTCTGGTGCTTTCTCCCCGAACTGGCAACCTCTAATGGTCCCTGGGAATTAATAAGGAGGTGAAGAGATGACTTGTGAATTTTCTGTAATAATAGAGGAGACTCCCAAACACAGCAGTGATTACAGATGAAGCATTTACTTGTCTCCTCTTTCACATAAACACGCAGGAGTGCCCTTCTATTTTGATGAACAGGGTGACGGGGGATGATTTGTTTGCCTGATGTCCAACTCTTGCCTGATCCCACTGCACTCAGCAGCTTGAGAAAGAACACGTTTCTCACAAACTGCCCACATACCATCTTGGCACATTTTAAGAGTTTTATATAAATCTGCACGAGACGATATTGTGGTACTAACACCAATGTGGAACGACTATTTAAATAACTCCAGAACAAACTACCTTGATTTCAATTAACAACTGATACTGCAAAAGTAAACCAAAATCTGGGATCTGAGAAAGGAGAGGTTGAACATTATTAAAAAACTAGAATATAAATTTTCATCAGGTAGAACCTGTAACATAAAAGTTAGTTCATATTTCGTAATAAATAATAAGCTATGTTAACTGGTGGAGATGAAACATTTGGGAGAATAGTAATTCTGAAATATAAATTCTCTTAATTTGTTTAGAAAATTATTTTATTATAAATAAAAACATTCTGTGTGGTTCAAGTATTTAACGTAGGTAAAACAGTGTTAGCTTTGTGACATACATTTTGCACTCATTAGATGTTAGGGAATATGCCTGAATAAAAAATTTACCATAGATACTTTTTTCCCTGGAAAGCACAACGGGATAAAATAAGTGTACTCTTCTATGGAATGTAAACTTTTAAATTAACTTGATTTGTGCCCTGGCTGGTGTAGCTCAGTGGATTGACCGCGGACCTGCAAACCAAAGGAACGTGGTTCAATTCCCAGTCAGGGCACATGCCTGGGTTGCAGGCCAGTTCCCAGAAGGCGACGCATGAAAGGCAACCATACATTGATACTTCTCTCCCTCTCTCCTTTCCTTCCCCTCAAAAGATAAATAAATAAAATCTTTTAAAAAATTAACTTGATTTGTAAACATAATTTCAAATTCCACCAAAATATTGGGGTTAACATCAGAAACCTATATATATATATCTTTTTTGTATTTTCACAGTGCTTTTGACATCATGTTTATATCCAGTTGTGAGAGTTCAAAGAGAAAAATTCATTCAAGTTTCCTATTTAGCAGACAAAATTCATCATTAAGTAGCTCTGTATTGCAGAGAACCCAAGGAAATAAAGCTGTAACAAAGGAAATAAAGCTGTAATAAATTGCCCCAAAGCAAAGGTAAAATGACCACCCAATTAAGCCATAACTTTAAAAATCAGCTTGAGGTTGAATTGGGAAAAATATGAGCAAAAGGGCAATTAAAGATCAGTCTTAAATTTGAGGTCTCCTCATTGACAATGAAATATTCAGTTACTTAAATTGTTTTTTTACTATTTCATTTATGAGTTGCTTTTAACAGTATTTGATTCCTCAACAGAAGAAATGAGCAATTTTCTTAAAAAGAAGGAAGGAAGGAAGGAAGGAAGGAAGGAAGGAAGGAAGGAAGGAAGGAAGGAAGGAAGGAAGGAAGGAAGGAAGGAAGGAAGGAAGGAAGGAAGGAAGGAAAAAGAAAAGAGAAGAAAAGAGAGGAAAGCTATACCTGGCTATCAAAATCTTTGCTAAGAAAAATAAACTAATCAAGATCAATCTTCAGGCTTTCTCAGAAGGTCACCAATCCCAAACATTCACCTAAATTTTAAAAGGGAAGAAAACTACAAAGCTCCTTTAATACAATGCTCAGCAACTCACTGCAGGGACAGGGGTTAATAACAGCAGCATTGTGTAATAAAATGCATTTAATTATAATTAAAATACATAATCGTTAATTTATTTCCTGAAAAAAAAAATCCAACTTTCTATTATTCCCTAGTACTGAGAAGTATGGGCCGATTGTGTTTATCAATGTAAGGGATTTTCTAGAATAATTTTCAAGAAAAGATGAAATGTGCTTTTAGCAATACTTTTAGCAGAAGAGGTCGTATTTTCAAAATTGTTATTTAAAAAAAACAACAAAACCAATGGCAATGTAACTAATAAATATATTGTCTACAGAGCTAATGCAAAACAGACTTCCTTTACATTTAAGCACACTGGCCAATTATCCTTTTTTGAATGGTCTGTGCTATTAGTTGATGACAGAGCAAATGAAAATGATAAAAAGTATTAGTCACACTATTCAAAAAAAGACTGGTTATGCCCTCTTGTCTTAAAATTCTCTTCCTGCTTCTTTCAAAGTCTACCAGAAAGAGTAGTTTGCTATAAGCGTTGCACAAATGGATGGCTAAATAGTGAGGCGCAGTCGAAGGAGATCTTAATCTAGTGCACCCTTGTCTGTTAGCTAATCTCTCCTGGTTTAACAATCTGAGTTTAACGACTTCATGATGAATGAGACAGGGTGCAAATGACCTGAGTGTTTCAGCCCATAAAAGAGGCTTAGGGAAATAAAACCTGCAAATTTGATCGCCAGCCTTCGATTGGCCACCATTGGCCCTGTAGTTAGGGTTTCAACAGAGACAGGCGGTTTTAAAGGAATTGTCTAAGTATTATATTAGGTAATGAAATGCCAATAATTTACATTTAAAGTACCATTTACCCTAAAGCAGCCTACTATATGCACAATTCGCCATTACACAACTGAAATTCAGATAGCTCTGAATTGAGAAGGCGGTGAGCTAATTGCCAGAAGACCCACTGAGGCTGAGAGTTATATAGACTCGGTTTTGCAGAAAGTTTCTTGGGAGCATTAACAGGGAGCCACATTAAGCAAAAAAGACTCCAGTTGTTAACAGCAGTAGGTCTATTGTTCAAGAAGAAATACATTTCATGAGATTCATTATGAAAGGGAGGGGGGAAACCCTTTTTGGCATTGTGCATAGAAAATCTTCTCAAAAAGACATCTGCAGTTTAAAACAACCCACCCACTTTTCCTACTACAAGCTTTGTTAATTTTCTACAGTTCTCTGCTCTGACTTAAAAGTCATTTCCTTAAGAAAACAGATGACAGACAAGTTGAGTGACTGATGATATTGTGCCATCACTTTGTTTTTCTCAGAGGCCTTGCTTTAAGAGGATGGATGTTAGTATAACTGACAGGAAGAGGAGCTTCGCATAAGATTTCACTTCTGTTCAAAGACAAGCTAATGCAACCTCAGTGCGGTGCAATCAACTTGACAAATGGACATGGTGCAACCCTCTGCCTCCCACTGAAACTCGAGAGCCTGATTTACACAGCCTTCTACCTACCTGTAGACAGGAAAAAGACTTCATGCTGCTAGGCTGTAGAATGGGTTGATCTGATAACTCTCTGCAAGCAATGAAATTTGATAAGATGGAGGTGAAATGCATCTCAGAGAATGAAGCAAGTTAATGAACTTATAAAACTACACTTAAGTCTTAAAACCTGAATAAACAGAAAAAGAGGCTTCACTCAAACGCAGCTGAGAAAAGCGTAGTAGTTCTCATGTTTAACTCGGCAGTCACAGACATATTGCTTTGAAGAAAAGACAGGAGCTCTAAGGAGTGTGAAGCTCTCCTGAAAGTATAATCCTTAGACCTTGGTGTGCTTTCAGATTTCTGCAGGCCCTCAGTTCTTTACCTCAAGAATTTTACATTACCTTCTCTTGTTAAATTATTTTCCTGGAAGTTTAATAGTTTTCCTTTTAAAGTGGGAAATTCCTTAAATACTACCATGCAGCATTAACAAATACTTCATCTGGAGATTAAATGTATACTAAACCAGCAATAAGGACAAAAATCACCAAAATCAGGGCTTCATAAGATATACGAACTTCTGCTTTTATGTCACAGTATCAATTCTTACTTATTTAAAGTATAAATGTTTGAGTAAATTATTTTAAAAAGACAGACAGGGTATAGTATGTTTTGCAGGCATGAATGATTTCAAACCCTCTTGTAAAATTATCTATCGGTATTAATGCTTCCGAATAAGTACTATGGATGCGGACTGCAGTCAGAAGCGCTTTTCACACATGTAAATGTTGAATGAGGTAGAATTTTAGTCTTATGTTTACTTTGCTGTTGTCACAAATAAAAAAAGCACTATGAAAACATTTCATGCTGAAGTGAATGGATTTCAACAGCTGCTGATTTGGTGACATGGAGAACCCCAGCGGAGACATCCTGCTGAATTAACGTTTTGGAAATGTTAAAAAGAAACTTCAAACAGACCTCGTTTAGCAGGCGGTCAAAGCTTTTGCTCAGTGGGGATCATGTGAAGGTTAGCAGAGCAGTCACTCAGCCATGAATCAGACTTGTCAATAGTTGCCTATTCTCTCAACAGGTGACTCAAAAAGGCAAGCTGCTGTTTCCCGAATGTTTCTGCTCTGCTCACACAGAGAAAGCTCCCCCAGCCTTGGGCCCTGCTATTACTGAGGAACGCCCAGCACATACTGTGGGGCAAAAGTCGCTGAAGAGCTTTAAATATATTTTTTGAAATTCATACCTTTGCTTTTTCCTAACCCCAAAAAAAATGTAGCTGAGGTATATTTGAAGTCTACTGATTTTCAAACACGTTTTTATCCTAAATTAGAAATCTGGAACAGGTTCGGTCGAAGAATTACAGACCAGCAAGGAATCTTGGAGCTTACAGAGATCAAATCCTCACCTCACAGATGAGGAAAGAGGCCTACCAAGATTTGGTAGAGATTTAAGTAATTTGCCAAAGATCACATATCTACTTATTGATGTGTCAGGACTGGAACACCCATCCCCTGACCCCTCCATTCAGTATTCATTATACTCATCCTTAAGAAACAAGTTAGAATTAGGCTTCATTTACAATGTAAAGATACTAAGGAAAAAAACTTGACCTGGACAAAATCTCATAGTTCAGTTTGGCATGTTTTTGTTTTCGTTTTCTTTAAACTGGCCTCAGAGAGATAGAATTAATGGAAAATTCCTTCCCACATCACCAAGAAGTGGGGGTGGAGTAGGGGTGTATGTGAAAAGAGGTCCTGTACCAAGCTTTGTTTTCAACTCTCAACATTTAAGAGTTTAGTACAAATATAGAGTACAAAAATAATAAAGCATTTCATTGTTACCGATTCAGACTGGCACTGCAAACTGCGCAGCACAAGCTACTATTATGTCAGAAAATTGCCAGGTATCCATTAAATGAGCCCAGATTATTTCCTATTGTCCAAGGACTTTTCAGTTGTTTTGGAAAGGCTCAGTAAGAGTTCAGCGAGAGTTCTCAGAGGTGGCTCCACAATCACAGCCGTGCGCATTAGCTCAGCCAACCTCACCTACTGCTCCCCTCTGCGCACAGCCATCCCCAGCCAATGCTAACACGGAATCTAGGCTCACTGAATCACTGCCGATGGAAACAGATGCTTCCTAGAGAAGTACCCTTTGACAGTGCTTTCTACAGACTTCAGAGGAAAAATGAGAAGAAACTTCTGCAAATGCCAGTCCTACAAATAAACACACACAGCCATATATACAAACCTCTCAGGGCCCAGCTAGTTCTTGTTATTAAAATTTACCTTTTCGTAGTTCAACTCTTCACGTGGTAAGAGGAAACAGGTACTGTAATGTAAAGGTTGATGGGAGTGTGAAAGACAGATTGGGTCCATACATCAAAATGAAAAATGCCCTCATCCTTTGGCCCAGAATTCCCACATACAGAAATTACCCCGAGGACATAATTCAACAAGTGGGAAGAGATATATGTGCAAAGATTTTCATGGCAGTATTTTTTAAAGATTTTACTTATTTGTCTTTAGAGGGTAAGGGAAGGAGAGAGGGAAATTTCAATGTACGGTTGCCTCTCATGCATCCCCTGTTGGGAACTGGCCTGCAGGAATAGAACCGTGATCGTAGGCCCACGCTCAATCCACTGAGCTACACCAGCCAGGGCTCATAGCAGTATTTTTTATGGTAGTACAAAGTTGGAAATTAAGTTAAAATTAAATTGAATTAAAAGCTGGCAAGAAAATAAAGGTAAATACACACACTGGCATATATGCAGCTGTTAAAAATGGTCATTCACTTAATATAAAGCTACAATAAAGCTGTTAAAAATTATCATTCACTTAATATAAAGCCACAGTAATGTTAGCAGTAAAGATTCACAAAGAGATTAATGGAACAGAATAGAGCACCCAGAAACAGATCCACATTTATTTGGTCATTTGATTTTCAACAAAACACCAGAGTATTCCTACCGTGTTAAAACTCCTAACTGAAAACCATGTGTAAAAAACAAACAAACAAACCTCAACTCCTTCTTCTCACCAGACACAGAAATGAACATTATCTTGGACCTAAATGTAAGAGCTAAAACTATGAAGCTTTTAGATGGAGACAAAGAAGAATACATTCACAAGTTGGGACTAGGCAAAGCTTTCTTGAAAGAGATAATCATAAAATAAAAAACAAATGGAACTACATCAAAATTTAAAACCTTTGCTCATGAAAGCCCATCGATAAGAAGATGAATAAAAAAGCCATACTAAGGAAAAATACTTGCACAGCATATATGACAAAGGGTTGGTATTTAGGACATACAAAGAACATTTATAACCTAATAACAAAGAGACAACCTATTTAACAGTGGGCTAAAATTTGAACAGACTCTTCACCAGGAAAGATATATGACCAGTAAACACATGAAAAACTACTCAACATCATTAGTCATCAGGGAACGACAAATACAAACCATAAGGAAATATGGGTAACATTAAAAGAATGGCACCAAATGTTAGCAAGGAAGTGCAGTAACTTTAACTCTGCTACATCATTAGTGGGAGTGTGAAATGGTGTCTTATGTAAAACATGCAGCTACCTTGTGTGTGTATGTGTGTGATGAATGAGTGACGCCCACAATGTCCTGTCCTCAACAGCCCTGCTCAGCTCCTATAAACTCAGTCTATGGCTATTTTTATGGAATCAATCCATCTCATACTTGGTCTTCCTCTGCTCCTGCTGCCTTCTATTTTTCTCAGCATTACTGTCTTTTTCAAACAACCATATCTTCTCATGATGTGTCCGAAGTAGGACAGCTTCAGTTTTGTCACTTTTGCCTCTAGGGATGTTTTAGGCTTAATTTGTTCTAGGATCACTTGTTCATCTTTCTGGCAGTCCAGAGTATCCACGAGACAATATTTCAACACCGTACTTCAAATGAATCGACATTTTTCCTATCACCCATCTTCACTATACAACTCGCTCATCCATACACGGGAACTGGGAATACGACGGTGTGGAATAATTTAGCCTGCTCTACAATGACAGGACTTTGCTCTCGGTGACCTTTCCTAGTGCTTCCCTCGCTTCCCTTCCAAGTCTCAGCCCTCTTGTGATGTCTTGGCTGCAGTCTCCATATGAGCTGATGAGTGAACCAAGGTCAGCAGTCTTTAACACTTTCAGTGTCTACATTAGAGTTGTGCATCTCTTCTGTAGTCATGGTATTTTTGCCCACTTGACGTTCAAATGCAGTACAGTTTTGGCACTTTCTTCTTTCACTTTTATCTGAAGTCATTTCATATCATTGCTACCTTCTGCCAGGAAGACGGCATCATCTACGTATCTTAATTTACTGGTATTTCTTCCACCATTTTCACTCCGTCTCAGTCTGGTCCAGTTTTTTGTGATATGTTCTGCATACAAACGGAATAGGGAGCTAATATGCACCCTTGTTTAACCTCTTTGCCTACAGGAAACCATTCTATCTACATTCTGTCCCTAAAGTGGTTTCCTGCTCACGAGACAAGCTACACACCAGGACAATCAAGTGCTGAGCCCCGCCCATCTCTTTTGGAGCAACCCATAGCTTTTCATGATCAATGCCGTCAGAGGCTTTACTATACACTATCAAAGAGACTAACTTTCTAAAATTCTTTGGAGCTCTCCAATACCCACGGAATGCTCACAGTTAGATCTCGAGTGCCTCTTCCTTTTCGGTACCCAGCTTAAACACCTGGCATTCTTGTTCCATATAAGGTAGAAGCCCTTGTTGCATCACCTTGAACATCACTCTACTTGCATGGGAAATTAGAGCACTCTTCAGCATCTCCTTTCTTGAAGACTGGGATGTATATGGCTATTTCCAATATGTAGGCCATTGTTTTGTTTTCCATATTTGTTGACAAATTCTTTTTTAAATATATTTTATTGATTATGCTATTACAGTTGTCCCATTTTCCCCCTTCATTCCCCTCCACCCTGCACACCCTCATTCCCCCCTTTAGTTCATGTCCATGTGCCATAAGTTCTTTAGTTTCTACATTTCCTATACTATTTTTGCCCTCCCCCTGTCTATTTTCTACCTACCATCTATGCTACTTAGTCTCTGTACCTTTTCCCCCTCTCTCCTCCTCCCACTCCCCTGTTGCTAACCCTCCATGTGATCTCCATTTCTGTGGTTCTGTTCCTGTTCTAGTTGTTTGCTTAGTTTGCTTTTGTTTTAGGTGTGGTTGTTAATGACTGTGAGTTTGCTGTCACTTTACATGCTTTTTATCTTCTTTTTCTTAGATGAGTCCCTTTAACATTTCATACAATAAGGGCTTGGTGATGATGTACTCCTTGAACTTCACCTTATCTGGGAAGAACTTTATCTGCCCTTCCATTCTAAATGAAAGCTTTGCTGGATAGAGCAATCTTGGATGTAGGTCCTTGCCTTTCATGATTTGGAATACTTCTTTCCAGCCCCTTCTTTCCTGAAAGGTCTCTTTTGAGAAATCAGCTGACAGTCTGATGGGAACTCCTTTGTAGGTGACTGTCCCCCTAGCTCTTGCTGCTTCTAGAATTCTCTCCTTCATTTTTATCTTAGTTAATGTAATTATGGTGTGCCTTGGTGTGTTCCTCCTTGAGTCCACCTTCTTTGGGACCCTCTGAACTTTCTGGACTTCCTGAAAGTCTATTTCCTTTCCCAGACTGGGGAAGTTCTCCTTTATTATTTGTTCAAATAACTTTTCCACCATTGCTCTTCCTCTTCCCCTTCTGGTACCCCTATAATGTGGATGTTGGAATGTTTAAAGATGTCCTGGAGGTTCCTAAGCCTCTCCTCACTTTTTTGAATTCTTGTTTCTTCATTCTTTTCTGTTTGGTTGTTTCTTTCTTCCTTCTGGTCCACTCCATTGATTTAAGTCCCATTTTTCTTGTCATCACTATTGGTTCCCTGTGCATTTTCCTTCATTTCACTTAGTGTAGCCTTCATTTTTTCATTGGATTTCCAACCAAAATCAACCAATTCTGTGAGCATCCTGATCACCAGTGCTTTGAATTGTGCATATGATAGGTTGGCTATCTCTTGGTCACTTAGATGAATTGGCTCTGGGGCTTTGATCTGTTCTTCCATTTCAGCCTTTTTTTGTAGTTGTTCTGGTCATGCCTGTTACCTATGAGGGCAGAGCCTTAGGTGTTCACCAGGGCAGGGCAACCCAAGTTGCTGGGTTGTGACACTGTATGTGGGGGCGGGGTCAGAGAGGGAACAGTGGTGTTTGCTCCACTCTCTGCCAGATTTCAGTCCCCTCTGCTGCTTCCCGCAAGGAAATTGGGCCCTTCTGGTGCTGGTTCCCAAGTGGGTGGGCTTGTGTATGTTCTAGGACCCTGTGGGTCTCTCCAACGAACTCTCCTGTGAGGCTGGGAGTCTTTCTCGGCTCCTCAACCCCTGCACGTTTTTTCAATAGGTGCTTTTAGGTTTTACTTTCCAGCACTGGGGCCCTGGGTTGTGCAGTCTGTCTCACTGCCCATTTTCACCTGGTTTATCTGCATGCAAAAGTGTGACTGCGGTCAGTCAGCCACCTTGCAAGCCTCACTGGGTCTTCCCATTGCCACCCTGCACCTGGGGTCTGCCAGCCACTGCTTTTTCCTGTCATGGGTCTGCCCGTTGCCACCCCATGCTTGGGGTCCACCAGCCACCATATTTCCTGCCAGGATCCCTCTCCACTGGCCAAGGACTCTGCCCCTCTTACTGCTGTCTGGATGAATGGTTGTCAGACTTCTGTACAGTTCAATTTTCTGTCAGTTCTGGTTGGTTTTTTATTTCTAAATTTTTGTTGTCCTTAATTTTGGTTTTGCAAGGAGGCACAGTGTGTCTACCTATGCCTCCATCTTGGCTGGAAGTCTATTCTTGACAAATTCTTGTTAGAATTTTTTTTAATAATTCTAACTTGAGAGTATGTTCTGACTGATTTTTAGAGAGGAAGGAAGAAAAAGAGAGAGAGATGTGATAGAGAAACATTGACTGGTTGCCTCCTGTACACACCCCAAACAGGGATCAAATCCACAACCTAGGTATGTGCCCTGACTGAGAATGGAACCTTCAACCTTTTTGTGTATGGGATGACACTCTAACCAACTAAGCCACCTGGTCAGGGCTAGAATTTTGACAGACTTGGTCTCCGTGGCTTGAAGCAATTCTGTCGGTATCCCTGGTGAATTATTTTTTTCCCAATATTTCTAGGGAAGCTTCTTACTTCACTTTCTAGAATTACAGGAACCTTCTTCAAAGATATGTCATCCTTGTGTCTCTTACACATATTTTCACAGTACTGTTTCCACCTTCTTTTTATTTTCTCCTGGTCTGATAATATACTTCCTTGCTTTGAATTTACCTTTTATTTCTTGAATCTTCCAGTAGAGATCTCGTTTTCCCTTGTGTCGTTGTTCTCTTCTAGCTTCTCATATTCACTAGTGTAGCAGTTCTTTTTATTTCTATGTGGCAGTCATTAAAAAACTGTATTTAGTGTTCAAACCCTGCTTTTGTCACCGTTTGCTCTTGCTTTTTGCCCATCTGACCATTTTTCTTGTTTCTGCTCTCACCCATTTAGATTTTTCTTTCCTTTTTACTTCCAGCATTGTCTTTTTACATTCTTCCCACATATTTCTAGTTTCAGTCCACAGGTCTTTTGGTTCCCAGTCAATTAGGTTTAACACTGCAAATGTGTTTTTTATGTGCTCTTTAAATCCATCAGGAATGTTATTTACATTATATTTTGGCACTATGGTTCTTTTAGTCTCTCCAGCTTTGCTCCAGTGTTTGATATGAACAGTTCATGGTCAGTACCACAGTCTGTTCCTGGTCTTGTTTTGGCAGAGAGAACACAGACTCTCCATCTCCTGCTTCCCCTTACACAGTCTACCTGATTTCTGTATTGACCATCTACTCTGTGACCCAGCGTTCCACATCTAGGGGCTAATCCAAGAGAAATGAAAACATAGCCACAAAAGATTGTACAAGTATGTTTGTAGCAGCTGTATTTATGGTAATTAAAAACTGGAAACGACTCAGGTGTCTACCAAAGAGAGAATGAATAAATAAACTGGCATGGTCATACAATGAAATACTTACTATTCAGCAATTTAAAAAGAGCAAGCCATGAATATACACAACAATATGGATGGATATCAAAACCATTTTGCTGAGTAAAAGAAGCATTACAGGAAAGAGTGCACATTTTATCAGTTCATTTATATGAAGTTCTGGCATGGGCAAAAATAATGTATCCTAAAAAATACCAGAACAGTGGCTGCCCTTGAGGGTAGTGAGGGCTGGGATTTACTGAAAAGGAACATGAGGGAACTTCTTGGGTAATGGTAATGTTTTATGTCTTGAGAGTGGTTTGAGCTGCACAGGCATATGATCAGAATTTGTTAACTGCTATACTTAATATTTGTGCATTTCATCATATGTGAACTTTACCTCAAAAGGAAAAAAAGGAACCATAAACAAATATGGAACTCAAGTTAATGACACAAATGCTATATTGCTGGGGGTGTGGGGCAGTATATGGATGTCGGCTCCTTTCTTTGAAATGTATGCCCCAGATAAAGACAGATTAATAGAAATGGTTAGAGAGACAAATAATGAAACAAGTATAGTAATCAGAATTGCAGGCAATTTACAGTTAGCATGTATAATTTTTCAAAAATAACATTTTTGCACTGCTACTTTACCACTATTTAACAGATATTTCTTTCATCCTTGTATACAATAAAGTTTAACCCTCCTTAAAGATAGAATGATTGAATAATTTTCAAGTCCACATATGGCAAATGTCAAAAGGAAATATAAAATAAAACTAGTTTGGTTTGATCAGTTGATCTGAATATCGAAGTTTGTTACATTTTGGAACAATATAAAAATGCAACAGTTAGTATACCAAATTTAATTTAAAATCTATGGCATGGCTCAAAGATTTTTAAAAAATGATCTAGAACAATAAACTGTAATCCACTTGCACTGAAAAAAGAATTATAAAAATTATTAAGAAATAATGTTATCTTAAACTTTAATGGAAAGTTTTAACAAATAACATTTTGAGTTTTTTAGATTACAGAAGGAAAAACAATATTTTTCCAATTGTGTTGAGCCAATAAAATGGAGAGAAACAAATCACAAGATATTGAAGAACCTTCCAGCGTCATGTATAGGAATATTTCATTATAATCCCAGAGTTCCTTTGTCATATATTCAGATTAAAAACCTAAAGTGTGCTTTTATTTCTAAATTAATATATCCCATTGATAAAAGGAAGAATTTATAATCTTATTTGTTGGGTATGACTTTTTATTTGCAATTGAAACAATAAATTTTCTTTGTATCTCATCTTGATATCTCGTTTTGGGTCATTTGGCTGTGGCCCAAAATACTGTGTAAGGAAACTGATCTATTCAAATTAGAAGTCGACTGGTCTCTTTATGTATTCTAAGCACCAAATATATAGCTATATATAAAATTTGATGGTACATATGGGAATATACTTACAGTATTCAATAATTTACAGAATTCAAATTAAATATGCTATATGTTATGTGGTTATAAAAACCACATAGCATACCTCAGAAGGTTTTCTTCATTTGGCTGGGTGATACAGTGTGCTTTTTTCTCTCAATTATACAAATGTTTAGCTTCATATATCAATAAAATAAAAGCATTCTGCCATTTAATTGGTGTGAAAATTTTTTAAATGGTTAATGAGTATAGGAAATGGTCATATATTAGAAGTTTATCTTTTTTAAAGTATACTTTGTTGGTTATGCTATTACAGTTGTCCCATTTTTCCCTTCCCCTTTATACCCCTCTGCCCTGCACCACCTCCCCCACAGCATCCCCCCTCCCCGCTTAGTTCATTTCCATGGGTCATACATGTAAGTTGTTTGTCTTCTCCATTTCCTATACTATTCTTAACCTCTGCCTGTCTATTTTGTGCCTACCATTTATGCTTCTTATTCCCTGTACCTTTTCCCCCATTCTTTCCCCATCAACTCCCCACTGATAATCCTCCACATGATCTCCATTTCTGTGATTCCTGTTCTAGCTATTAGCTTGGTTTGTTTTTGTTTCATAGGTTCATTTGTTGATAGTTGTGAGTTTGTTGTTATTTTACTGTTCATAGTTTTGATCTTTTTTCTTAGATACGTCTCTTTAACATTCATATAACAAGGGCTTGGTGATGATGAACTCCTTTAACTTTACCTATCTGGGAGGCACTTTATCTGCCTTTCCATTCTAAATGATAGCTTTGCTGGATAGAGTAATCTTGGATGTAGGTCCTTGCCTTTCATGACTTTGGATACTTCTTTCCAGGCCCTTCTAGCTTGCAAGGTTTCTTTTGAGAAATCAGCTGATAAGTCTTATGAGAACTCCTTTGTAGGTAACTGTCTCCTTTTCTCTTGCTGCTTTTAAGATTCTCTCCTTATCTTTAATCTTGGGTAGTTTAATTATTATGTGTCTTGGTGCGTTTCTCCTTGGGTCCACCTTCTTTGGGACTCTCTGAGCTTCCTGGACTTTCTGGAAGTCTATTTCCTTTGCCAGATTGGGGAAGTCTTCCTTCATTATTTGTTCAAATAAGTTTTCAATTTCTTGCTCTTCTTCTTCTCCTTCTGGCACCCCTATGATTCAAATGTTGGAACATTTAAAGTTGTCCCAGAGGTTCCTAAGCCTCTGCCCACTTTTTTGAATTCTTGCTCCTTCATTCTGTTCAGTTTGAATGTTTATTTCTTCCTTCTGTTCCAAATTTTTGAGTCTTGGTTTACTTCCCTTCACTGTCAGTTCCCTGTTTATTTTTCTTTATTTCACTGTGTATAGCCTTCATGTCTTCCTCTATTTTGTGACCATACTCAATCATTTCTGTAAGCATCCTGTTTACTGGTGTTTTGAACTCTTCATCTAATAGGTTGGCTATCTCCTCATTGCTTAGTTTTTTTTTCTGGGGTTTTGATCTGTTCTTTCATGTGGGCCATATTTCTTTGAATATACCTGTTACGTTGTAAGGGGCAGAGCCTTAGGTATTCACCAGGGCACTGCAACCCATTTCCCTGCGTTATGGTAACATATGTGGGGGAGGGGTCCAAAAGGGAACAATGCCACTTGCTCAGCTCCTGCCCTACTTTCAGTCACTTCCCTCACCTCCCATTAGGAAACTGTGCCTTTTTAGGTGCTGAATCCTGGGTGGGTGGGTTTGTGTACATTCTAGGATCCTGTGGGTCTCTCCAACGAACTGTCCTGTGAATCTAGGAGTTTCTCCTGCTGATGCAACCCCCACAGGTTTTTACAGTCAGAGGCTTTGAGGCTTTAGTTCCCCACACTAGAACATGGGTTGAGGTCTGTTACACTCCCCAGTTGTTCCGCCCGGCTTATCCACACACAAATGTGGGAACCCCCAGTCTGCCATCCACTGCCTTGTCGTGTGTCTTCACAGCCCTGGCTTCCCATCTCCGTGCCTCCTATTGGTTTGGATGAATGTTTCTTTAACTCCTTGGTTGTCAGACTTTCATACAGTTTGATTTTCTGGCAGTTCTGCTTGTTTTTTTGTTTTGAAATCTGTTGTTGTCCATCTTTTGGTTGTGCAAGGAAGAGAAGTGCATCCACCTACACCTCCATCTTGGTAGGAGCCAGAAAAAGTTTATCTTAAACATTTACATTTTTTCTAACAACTTATTTTTAAAAACACACATCACTTACTTTACAGATGAATTCATTCCTTATTTAATATCTTCTCTAATGTAAGACTGTCATCTCCCAGTTGTGAGGTAAAATGCCAATAAAAATTCACTTTTTTCATTATTTAATTTATCTACATTTAAAAACAAGGTTTCTTAATAAATCATATACTACTACAGGAAAATATTCAAATATATTTGTGCATAGTTAACACTAATTCTTGGGTTTACCTAATGAATTTGACCACAGAAGTGATTAAAATATCCCAGAAAGCATGTATATAAATGAGTATTGTCTTGTTAATATTCATCTAAGGAAGCAATGATGGATTAATATAGTGATAGAATTCCATTTTGGAACTGCTCAGAAGATTGTCTACCTCAAGTGTATGTTCCCTCCCTCCACCCTAACCCTGCCCCCTTTCTCATACACACACGCACACTCCCCACATACCACACCTGCCTATACATACACCACACAGTTGCCTTTTTTTAATGCCACACTTTCAGTCACAATAATATTACTGAACTATTATCTCTAAATAACTTGTAGTTATTTTTAAAAATCAAAGCCTATGAAAAGTGATAAAGCTGCTACCAAAA
This sequence comes from Carollia perspicillata, assembly GCA_004027735.1. NCBI lineage: Eukaryota > Metazoa > Chordata > Mammalia > Chiroptera > Phyllostomidae > Carollia > Carollia perspicillata. The sequence goes on along the minus strand of PVKM010009217.1, from coordinate 16,891 downwards.
GAATATTGAGAAAATTCTGATGATATTTCTGAAAGTGGAAACTTGAAGGCATCAGTAAAATAAACATACATTGCCTCCCAAGACACTAAGATGATCACATTGGAAGAACCAGTCCATGCTTAGATGTGCACACTCTGGGAAGCTTGTGTCTGTGGTTTTCACTGTCACATTTGAGAGAAACATGCTTGGATAGAAAGAACTTCGTCAGGTTTAGAGAAACCTGGATTTGAGCTTCAGCTCTGCCATTTATAAGCTGTGTAAGTTTGGGGAAGTTCCTTCATTTCTTTGGGTTTCAATTTTCTCATCCTTAGAATAAAAGAGTTTAGTCCTGGCTGGAGTGGCTCAGTTGGTTGGTGCACCTTCCCATAGACCAAAAGATCACAGGTTTGATTCCTGGTCAGCACACATACCTAGGTTGCAGGTTCAATCCCTGGTCTGGGCACATATAAAAAGGCAATTGATAGATGTTTCTCTCTCTCTCTCCCCCTTCCTCCCCTTCCAATCTTTCTAAAAGGAATGAAAAAATGTCCTCGGGTAAGGATTAAAAATAAATAAATAAAATAAGTTTATCTAGACCACCACCGTCCAACAGAAATATAATGTGGGCTACATATGCCATTTTTATAGCCACATTTAAAAGTAAAAAGAAACAGATGAAATTAATTTTAATATGTTTTATTTAATCCAATATATCCAAAATATTGCCATTTTAACATTCACTCAATAAAAAATTATTAATGAGATGTCATAAATTTTCTGTGTGTTTTTTGTGGTACTATGTCTTTGAAATCCCATGTGTAATTTATGCTTACAGCACACACCCCAATTTGGACTATCCACATTTCAAAAGCTCAATAGCCATGTATGGCCAATGGTCAACATACTGGACAGCACAAATCCAGACAGTTCCTAACAGTTTTTTCAGTTTTAAAAACTCTATGACTAATTTCTTGTTGAAGTTAATATATTAATAGAATTAGTATAACATCCTGCACAAGTATATGAAAACCACAGGTTAAATGCATCCATGGAACATCTATTTTCATCAGGAAAGGTTCATTAATTTCCTTTCTCATCTGGCATTTTTAAACTCTAACAATCATTAAGAAGTAAAGAACTGGCAATTATCTTCTGAACTCAACCCCAAAGAGTGGATTACTTAATCTATTAAATTGGCTTAAGTCTGTTAACTAACTGCCAAGTCCCCATTTCATAGTATATGATTCAGATTTGGCTTTAATCTGAAGCTTAGATCTTAATGTAATCTTAAGAATTATGACTGTCTTTCAAATGAATAAACATCCAAAATTACTATTATAATGATAAAAGCAGTTTAATTTCTGCTGTTTCATTTAGTCTAGATTATTAAGACTATTAAAACATTTTATATTAGTGAACTATAGCACAAGCAAATCAATATTCAATAATAGATGTCATTATCAATTAGTGTCAGCTTATTACTGGGAAAGGCCATACTCATTAAAACAGGTGATGATATTCAGGTTCTAATTGAGGAAAATGCATAATTTAAAGACTTGAGTAGAACCTACTTGCATCAAAGGATGACTTTTCAATGATCAATTAGACTTGCAAAGGACCTCTGCAAGTCAGTTATCTCTGGGTACAATCCTACATCATCTCAATTAGCTTGTGAGTCTGTTATACCAAACTTTACAAAAATTATATAAATGTACTTTGTGGTAGTACTATGACGTCTTGAGCCTTTTCTTTTCCCCTCAAATTTATGAGAATAATTATAGCACACTCAAGTGTTTCTGTATTGCTATAAGTCATTATATAACAGAATTCCTATTTTTTAAAAAAGAAGTCCATAAAACATCCACATGCTTTGTCAAAATACAGATGTTTCTGCAAGTCTCTAAAATTTATCTCAGCTTTATAGACAGTGAAAGCTGATGGTATTAATTCATGTTTATAGGCAGCAACATAACAACATATTATCCCTTAATAACTAGCTTAACTTGTACTGTGTCTGTAAATTTGCATATAAGATAAAATCATGTCATTTGAAGTCAACTTTCTACATGATTTATATTATTTAACAAGCATTCAGCAGAACCAGCGTATCATATGTTTCAGTTCTGAAGGCAAAAAAGTAAAGGTTATGGCTATGCCATAGGCACCTATAATTCCTCCAGTCAGTTATCTATTGCATGAGGCCAGTGAGGAAAGGAGCACAGGCAAAATCAGGGAAACTCTTGATGCTGAGTGGTCTGTGTCTAGTGCACTGCCCAGCAGCTACGGGACAGTCAATGCTTGCTGCATGAGTGACCATGGAGTGTATGCGCTGTGGCCTGCATTCATTTTATAACTAAACAAACACAGACACAAACACACACATATTACATAGAGTACATAAGCTTATTTACTTTTTTTTAACTAGAGGAATTTGTTAGTAAGAACTTTTAATCTGGTTCTGAAGTCTGAATCTTAGCTCTCCATTTGGGTGGCATCAAATGGACGCCTTTCTCCTGCTTTCATTCATTATGCATTCCGTTCACTCATCAAGCATTTATGTAATTGGCACTATCATAAGCATAGGGTGGTATAAAAAGAGTAAAAAGAGTAAGTATATAATGAAGTCAAACACATAAAAAATAATTATTGTAAACAAAGGTATTGTTATTTGGGGAGATTAAGAAATTTGCCCACGGTAACACAGCCTGTGAGAATCAGAACCAAGAGTCAAATCTCACTCTATATGTCTTCCAATTATCCCATGAAACATAAGCCTGGAGCTGGAAGGGAGTGTGATATATCAACCTGGTTGGGCTGTGGTGTCCAGCTGCTTGGTCAAACACTAGTTTAGATGGTGCTGTGAAAGTCTCTTGTAGCTGTAATTAACATTGATAATAAATCGACTTTATGTAAAGAAGACTATCGTCAATAATATGGGTGAACCTCATTCAAACACAATTGAAGACCTTAAGAGCAAAATCAGGTTTCCTCCAGAAGAAGGAATTCTGCCTGAAGACCATGAAATGGAAATCTTGCCTGAATTTCCACCCTGCTAGCCTGTCCTACAGATTTCAGAATCCAAAGTGCAATATGCACTGCCTGAGTGGCAGCCTGTGGACCTGCTGAACTACAGATTTTGGACTTGCCAGCCCCCACGATTTATCAACCAATTATTTAAAATCTTTCTCCATATATGCCCAATTGGATCTGTTTCTCCGGAGAACCCATGCTGATACAGAGTCAGTTAAATATGGAGATTGGAAGGCATCAACATGTAGACAATGATGCAATTCATGGAAGTGGATAGGACACAAAAGGAGCTGAGGCACGAAGGATAAAACATGAGTACAACAGCATTAAAGGGGCCAACAGAAGACAAGGAGTAAAAGAAAGAGGTAAGTCAAGACAAAAGAGGGTTTCCCGAAGGAGAGAAGCAATCTTGAGGAGGTGGAGCAGGGTGACGGCTGAGTTCAGGCTCTGGTGTTTGGCAACTAGTAGGACAGTGGCGACTCCGGTGGCAACCTGGTGCTTGGGATGGAAACATACCACATTCACTGACCATCTACCAGTGAATAAGAAAGGAGAATGTTGGAAAATGTTTGGCAATTGAGGAAAAGAAGAAAACCATGTAATAGCTCAAAGAGAAAGGTTAAGTGGAGGGGGAGGACTTTTTTTAGAATGAGGGAGGTACTTGTAAGTTGAAGGATGGAAACCATTGGGGAAGATGAAGGCAGATGGCAAGTGTTAGGGCACCAAGTCCTAGAAGAAGCGGAGCATCCCACAAGGTGCGCTCTAGACCACAGGGTGGGGAAGAACTCTGATGGGAAGCAATGGCCTCCTTGGCTAAGGCCAGCAGTGCATAGACGAGTGAATAGACTGGTGCTCTCATGACTTCTGCGGTTGGGCCTCCATAGGTCATTTGACCTATCCTTTATTTTCTCAGGGAATTCAGCAGTCAGGTTATCACGAGTCTTTATTAAATGATAACTATGTACTTAGTACTTTAAGGGATTCAAAAACACATGAACCCCATTCTCTGCTGGTCTAGCTGTCCCACTAATATGGCCTAGTATGTAGTCAGTCACTAAACAAACATAAAATTTTAACCATTCCTTGAGTTAAATTAGTAGTTGTATTGGGTCGCACAGTAAATCGTGGGAAAGTTTTAGCTAAATAGACTCATTTCTGCCAGAGATTAGCAAAAAATATTATTGGTTCTCTGCTTTTTATCATTTGTACAAATTTTTTAGTAGAAGCTTGAAAACAAAATTTCTAATACATATGATTATCTAATCCAGAGATTTTCAACCCAAGTGCCACAAAAGGATTTAAAACATGCAATAACTATTTAGTCAGAAGCACTTACCTCTTTTCTTTTAGACTGTCAAATTAAAAAATGACAAAACCCAACACAATAGTCATCTGGTGTGAACGAATCAAAATTATACCTATCTTTTGTCAGACTGGAAAAAAATATAATGTATTTTTTGGTGTGCCACATAACTTTAGTAATTACTCCATGTGTACCATGAGATGAAAAAGGAAATCACTGGTCCAACCACTATGCTATACATCTGAAACTATTACAAAATAATATCAAATGTAAACTGTAATTGAAAAATAAAGTCAAACGTAAGTAAAAAAAATGCATTACACTAAAAAAATTTCCAATACATGGTTTAGCTATAATTCCAATTATAAAAATAACGTTATGGTCTTGGTGGCCACAAGAGGAGACCACGATTACAACTGATGATCATAATAAAATTACACAGTGTATTTTAATCTCTATATGTTCAAATGTTCTGAAGACTGAACTTGAGGTCAGTGATGCAACCTGTCTTCCCTATTTTCTTAGCTGTGAATATAATGTAATTATACAAATCATATGTAACAATTTATTCCTTAAAATACAAAGTAATTTATACAATTTTCTCATATTCTACTAAAAAGGAGATGGGTGGTTAGAGGCTAAAATATTTAGGTTCTCCAGTGATGCATCAACTAACCCAAAAGGACAACTTGACTCATTTCAGAATGTTCTGTTGTAAAAGCAATCTTCGAAGGCAAACACAAAAGATTCTACTATGCTTAGATTTTGAAACATAAATAACCAATTTAATGCATCAGTAATGATGCACAATAGATGTCTTCTTGAAGTACCAACTCAAATAAGAGACTGATGTAATCTGCCAGATACTTCAAAGTAACTAATTTGGTAATAAGAAAAACACTTCTTTTGTGCAAACTTTCCTACTAAAAAAAACTGCAGAAACGTTCCCAGTTGGATATTTACTAAGTAAAAGTGTTGAACTCTCCTTATGTTATTTAATAGGAAAAAGAGAATACTTAGATCTTAAAAAATTATCTTGAATAACATTAAACTTTCAGAGGGAAATCCCTCTTGATACAAAGAAAATTGATATTAATGGACAAGTATGACCTATTTTGGAATTGTGTATTTATATTCAATGTATTTACATTTAATGTCTTAAAAATTTTAATATCTATTAAAGTTGTTGCTATTATGTTATACATCCCTTACACACACTCTCCAGATGCCCTATCTATAAAAGAAGTATACCAGTACATTTCACGTCTCTATAAATCTTCCCCAGCAAGTGTAAGTAAAACATTTCCCAGACTCAACTTCTAAAGGTAAAGTCTTAGGTCAGCTTTCTGAGTATATTCTATTACAATGCTTAAAATATTTTTCCAGGGAAAGAACCTTAGATTTCTCTCTGCTTCTGTGCTCCCTTATCTATCATGGAATCCACAATTCCAGCCTTAAAGGGGGGAAAAAGTATAAAATTCAACAAGTATTTCCAAAAGCATGTTTAATAAGATCATTGTTCTTTGACCAAGGCCATTTACAATTTATTTTTGGCCCACAAATGCCAACCAAAATATAGATGTAAATTAAGACATTTTCAGGTATCTGTTTTTTCTTCTCCAGGCACAGCAGCCAATCCTGGGAAAGTACCTATTATTCCATAAAGGAGCAAGGAAGGGGTTCCGATTTCTACACACTGGGTGGGGGTGGGGTGTGTCTGGAAGCGGCACACAGAAGATGGAGTCTCAGGGTTCCTTCTAATCACATTTAAAAGATCCAGAATCTAATCACCTAATTTGTGAAAAATATTTTCTTGAAACTGGAATTTTTTTTATGGCTAATAATTGAGAAGCAGAATTAACACCCATGTTGTTACAGCGGAATTTTCCTTTGCTATATATTATTGTAGGATATGTTCTCAATTAAAGAAAAAACTAAATAATTGAACTGTGTAATAATAAACTATATTAACAATAGTGCAGCATCACATTTATTCTACAGCATTTTAGAATAAAGATATTTGCTAAATTATATCTTATTTAAATAAATGTTGTATATTCCCTATGCCAGGATATTAGCCCTAATGGTTTTGTATGTTTGCAGATTTTCATGGCTTCTCATGACCCACTAGACGGAATCTAAGTTTATTATCCTTGCATCTGAGACACCCTGATCTGATTCCCATCTCTCACTCTAGCCCCTGTTCTCACTGATACCTAAAGACCATGCCGTACTCCAACCAAAGGGTTCTGTCCCCTAAGTGAGCCTGGCCCTCCCCACCCAGGGCCAAGGTCACACAGCACTGCCAGACCAAATGCCTTCTCTGCTGCTGAGAGGCAAATCTGGTTCACACCGCTCTTTCTGTAGAGAAGGCCACCTCTGCACATCTTAGTCAAATCATCCCTGTCCCCCAGCTTACTTAAACCCTTTGCTTATATTTCTCATACGCCAGTTATCTTTCATTTGTATTCCAGATTTTCTTCTATTCATGGTGATCGACCCTTGGGGCTGCATCCATTTTTCATTCACACCTTGAGATCCCCATAGCGACATATTCTCACATTGCCTTGTATGCAGCAGGCATTTGATAAAGGTTTATTGAATGAATTAACTTTTATGTGATCATAATGTTTTATCCTGGATTTATTATTATTTGAGCCATTACTGTGGCAAAAACTGTTACTGCCTATAATCTCCAACAGCAGACAGTAGAAATGATTAATCTCTCAATTATAAATTCAATTGGGGGTGAGACCAGAGATCGGCCTCATTCATAAAGCGAGACAGTAGAGCCCATAATACTGACACCAGGGACTAAGTGATTGGCCTTGAATGATAGGTTTCCTTATAAGTCTGAAAAAGACATACAGCACCTCAGAGCATACATGGGAGACGTCATCTGGCATAAAATAGAAATGAGGGCATGGTACACTGAAGTGCTTTATAATCAAGTTTTGCTGAGCAGATTCTTTACTACCCAGCTGAAGTGGTCAAATTTTAAACCCTCCAAATCACTGAGACTCAAAGTAACCACGGGGCTCATTTCCTGAGATGACGCTTGATTCCCTGCTCAGGGTTCTCTCATCTACATAAACTGAGAAGCCTACAGTGGAAAAATTAATAAAACGGGGTTTCCTTTCATGGAACTGACAGAAAGAGTGAATCACAATTTGAAAATTACTCATCTTAAAACAACGAAACACCCAAGCAACTTGTCTCTGGTTTAAAAAGCAATAGTACTTTTTTTGGTGGGGTTGGGGGGGGCAGGGGGCAAGCGGGGAACACATAGAGATACTGAACAAATATTTATTGAATGGATGAATCAACGACTGGCTGCTTTTTTTATTAGAATATTAAATAAGAACACTTTGAAAAGAGACGCAAAGCTAAATCTGAGCATGAACTTGAGGGGGAGAAATCAAACCTGGGCCTCTTGGTTGAGATTTGAGAAATGTTCCCCTGACTGTGTACTGTTTCTCATTCTGTAGGACTAAGCTCCAGGGAAGGTCCACTGCGCTCTGATCTTCTGGGCCTGGCTTACAAACTTCAGGAAGGGAGTCTGCTTCTATCAGAATAGAAGCAGTTGTCTGCTGCCTTTCTCAGAGATATCTCAGACCAAAGGACAAAGTAAAACATATGTAAAAAGAAGGAAAAAAAATACTAGGAGAAGGTAAATCACTACTAATGTTAATACTAAAAATAAAAGCAAACCATTATTTGGTGACTCTAATAAACAAAATCTCTGAACAGCACACATTGAACATGGTAGTTTATCTCTGGCTATTTTGAAGCAAACTGTACATTCCATGTAATTGATGAGACCTCCAGAAATCCTTTATATTTATCAAGCCCAGAGAGGAAAGCAACCTACGGCAACAGATAATAGCTTAAGAGGACTTAAAAAGAGCAGCTTCCTACCAGCTACTGTCAGAGAGAGTGGCTTATTAATAAAACAGAGGTGATAATCTAGCTCAGTGTTCTTCAATAGTTAGCATTTCCCAAGAACTCTTGGACAAAACGGTGAATGACCACAGTATTTTTTTCTTTATTATTTTATATAAATATTTTAGTGTTTTATGTTGTATCCCAAAACATTGGTAAGTGTTTGCTATCAGAAAATCAACACAAGGTATGCATCTTTACCCTTCCTTCCCCTATTTTACAGGAAACTTTAGGTATTACATAGACTACATATTTCACATGAATAGTGTTTGCATTGTCCAAAATGACAGTTTAAGGACACATCACTTGCAAGTGACTGAGCAGGGGGGAAGGTGATCTGTCTCCTGTAGCTTGCTCCTGCCACCTAGTGGGGGAGGCAGTTGCACAGTTAGGTTGTGTTTTGTGTAAGGATTGTCTCCTAAGACCTGAGAACACTCCAGCTTCTTCCCAGATTATGATCAAACACACTTTTCTTTCACGTTGGGGATTTCAGATAGCTTTTCTGGTAACCTTAGGTAATTTCTCCAAACAAGTCTACTCCATCTCTATTGGTTTTCTTTCAAAGCAGTTAGTTTTCGTTATAATGATGAACCTAGAGAATTCAAGGTAAAATAAAATAAAACCTTCTTGAATAAATTTATAATTTAACTCTGGGGGAAAAAAAAACATGGCTTTTTCCTGGTTTGCAACAATCCACTTTCCCCTTACCTTGTGGTTTTCCCAAGGTCTGTGTTTTGGCTCATTCCTGTTTTTTATACTAATGTGGGGGACAAATGATACTAATCTGTATCTCTATCCTCAATTTCTCAGAGGGCCTCCACTCTCAAATCTTCAGTTATCTGCTGAATCTCATCCACAGGACTGACAATTACTATGCTGACAGCTAAGTCATCATCCTCCCAGAGTCACAGGGCACAGTCCCCTTCCTTCAGCAAGCCAATGTGGCAGGCTGAACCGGAGTGCAATTCAGGGTTGAAAATGGCAGAGAGATTTTTAAAAATATACAAAAAGTAATGAAAGAAGTTAAGCCAAGGGAACAATCAGAAGTCAGGATCAGTTTACTGGGTTGGGCAGGAGGAAACATGATGACCAGGAGCTGGGGTGGAGCAGTAATAATTAAGAGGAGTTGAGGTCAGGAACATAGGAAATTTGAGGCAGGTCACAAAGCTAAAGCTAAGAAAATTGGAATAAGAGGCAAGAGAGGCTGGAGAAAGTCTTTAGGCTTGAGGTGCATGCAAAGATTAAGAAGGCTGAAGACCAGCAGAGATGCGGAAATCTGGGGCCCGGAAACACATGGCAATTAGATACAGTTTTCTACTCCACCTCCGTCCAAATAGTAACCACCACCCTTCCCAACCCCACAGGATCTGCTGGAGAGCTTCCTGAGGTTCCTGACTCATAGAAATCACTGCCAACCACGATTTCCAAGATCACGAATGGCCCGATATTCCTCTTCATCTCTAAGGATTTGAAACCTACAAAGTTACTTTTAATACCTTTACTGGGGTGAAATTTATATACCACAAGGTCTATCTACTATGAATAGTTTCAAACATCACCATAACCTACTCTCAGGATATTTCCATCTCTGCAAAAACTTCCCTGTGCCCACTTGCAGTCCCTGCTCGCTGCCCGCAGCCACCACTGATATGCTCTGAGGATTATTTGTCTTTTCTGGGAATTTCACGTAAACAGAATCATATACAATGTGTGGTCTCTTGTATTTTGTGTTTTCATAGAGCATGTTTTTGATGTTCATTTTTGTCGTAGCCGGTACCATCAGTTCATTGCTCTTTATTGTTAAATAGCACTCCACTGTATGGTTATCACATTTTGTTTATCCATCCACCAGTTGGTAGGCATTCAGATTGCTTCCAGTTTTTTGGTTATTATAAATAACACTGCTATGAATATTCATATACATGTCTTTGTGTAAACATGGTAATTTTCTTTAACCTTTTAAGAAATTGCTAAGTTGTTTTCCAAAGTGGCTATATAATTTTACACTCCCACCAGCAATCCATGAAGATTTCAATTTCTCCATTCTCCTGGCCGACATTTGTTAATGTCTGCCTTTCTTAGTATAATCATCTTCATGGGTATGAAGTGGTTTTACTTTGTATTTCCCTGATGGCTAATGACATTGAGAATCTTCTCAGGTGTTTATTAGCCAATTGTATATTTTCTTTGATGATCTGTCTAATCACATCATCTATCCATTTTAATTGTTGCCTTCTTACTATCTCATTACAAGAGCTCTTTGTATATCCTAGATACAGGCCATATTTCAGATAAATGATCTGTTAATATTTTCTTCTAGTTGGAAGCTTGCCTTTTCATTTTCTTAATGGTATCTTTTAAAATATAAAGTTTTAAATTTTGATAAAGTCCAATTTGCCAATTTCTCCTTTTATGCATTGTACTTTTGATGGTAAATCTAAGAACTCATTGCCTAAACCAAGGTCATGAAAATTTCTCCTATAATTTTCTCTTATAATTCTTTCAGCAGTTTTAGTTTTAGGTTCCATATTTTAATTTTTGCATATGGTTGAGGTAAAGGTTTGAATTCATTTTTTATATAGATATTTAATTTTCCCAGTACCATTTGTTGAAAAGACTATCCTCTCACCATTTAAATTTTTTGGTACTTTGGTTGAAAACTAATGGACATAAATACAAAGGTTCATTTCTGACTGTTCCATTTGATTCTGTTCTATTGGTCTACATGTTATCCTTATGCTACTAACTTGAATAATGTAGCTTTATAGTAAAATTTGAAACTGATGAAGATTGTATTGAAATTATAGGTCAATATGGGGAAACTACCAATTTAACAATAATGAGTATTCTAATCCATGAACATTGAGTGTCTTTTATATATTTAGATCTTCTTTAATTTCTCTTAACAATGTTTTATAGTTTGCAGTATACAAGTCTTTTTTTAAAAGATTTTTTAAAATTTATCTTTAGAGGGGAAGGGAAGGAGAGAGGGAGAGAAATATCAATGTATGATTGCCTCTCATGAGTCCCCTGCTGGGAACTGGCCTGCAACCCAGGCACATGGCCTGACTGGGAATCCAACCGTGATCCTCTGGTTCATAGGCCCGAGCTCAATCCACTGAGCTACACCAGCCAGGGTGCAGTATACTAGTCTTAATATCTCTTTGGTTTGTTGACTCCTAAGTATGTTATTTTTTTAAATGCAATTTTAGTTTTGGATTGTTTCTAGTATGTAGAAATACAATTGACTTTTGTGTATTGATTTGTATCCTGTAACTTTCTTGAACTTGTTTTTAAATCCTAACAGGTTTTTATGTGTTTTTTCTTAGGATTTTCTACATATGGGATCATGTCATTTGCAAAACAGATAGTTTTTGTTTTCTTTCCAAGCTGCGTGTGTTCTGTTTCTCTCTCTCTCCCCTCCCCACCTTCCCCCAACCCACACCTGATTGCACTGGCTACACTCTCTAGTGTAACGATGAGAAATGAGAGCAGACACCCTTGCTTTGTTCCCAAAGTTGGGGGAAAAGAATTCAGTCTTTCACCATTAAGATGACATTAGCTCTAGGTTTTTTCGTAGATGCTTTTTATCATGTTAAGGTAGTTCCCTTCTATTCTTACATTGTTAATAGATTTTAATCAGAAGTGGTGTTTGAGTGTGTCCAATGTTTTTTCTGTGTCTATTAAGATTATCATGTGATTTTCCTCATTTATTAACATGCTGCAAGCAGTTGATTTTCAAATGTCAAATAAACCTTGACAGTGGTGTTTAATTCTTTTTTGTTGCCTGCTGTTGTCTCTGTTTCATATGCTCTGTTCATTCTTTAAAAAAATTTTTTTAATTTAATCTTTATTGTATTTTTTCCATTACCATTAAGTCACCGTATACCTCTCTCCCCCCAGCAATCACCACACTGTTGTCAATGTCCATGAGTCCTTCTTGTAGAATCTCTCCACCCCCTCACCACCCCTCCACCACTAGCTGTCATCCTACCCTCCATTTATGAGCTGTCCCCATTTTTGTTCATTTTTTCATTCTTTTTCCTCTGTTATGCAGATTGAATAATTTTTTGATCTATCTTAAAGTCCATGGGTTCTTTATTGTTATCGTAGCTGTTATTAATTCCTCTAACAAATTTTTAATTTCAGTAATTACTTTTCAATTCTAATTGGCCTTTAGAATTTCTAATTGGTCTTTAAATATTTTTATCTTTTTACTGAGATTCTCTATTTGTTAAGCCATGGTTGTTATATTTCCTTTAATTCTTTAAACATTGTTTCTTTTACTTCCTTAAACATATGTATTTATTACATCTGCTTTGAATTCTTAGTCTGCTAAGTCCAACACCTAAGCCCAGCATGATCCTATCTCTTGCTCTTGACTGAGGAACAGTTCTTGGCTGCAAAGAACATAAAATCCATGCTGCTCTACCACCCAGCTGGCAAGAATGTACTCAACTACCTTGATTTTATACAACATAATTCATTCCTGGAGCTCCCACCAAGTTGAGTTTTTCTTCTCCCACAGATTTGCCAACTTCCATATTTCCATTTTCTTCTCATGTTGTTTCCCCATATGGAAAGCCCTTATAATTTGTCTTTCAATTTATAGTCCATCAACTCCCAAAAGAAGCATAGTTAGGTGAATTCTTCCACTCTTGATCATTTCTATGTACCACAACCTTTCAATATTCACATACATTATATGTATTAAATATTTCTGACACTACATCATGTTGCTTTGCAATTAGCCCTCAATTGTTTCTATATGTTTTGTTGTTTTTCCAACTTTTTTCCCTTTTAAATAGACTTCACTTAAAAAATATTTTATTGATTATGCTGCTACAGTTGTCCCATTTCCCCCCTTCATTCCCCTCCACCCTACACACCTTCTCCCACCCACATTACCTTCCTTTAGTTCATGTCCATGTTTCATTAGTCCTTTAGCTTCTACATTTCCCACACTATTCTTGCCCTCCCCCTGTCTATTTTCTCCCCACTGTCTAAGCTACTTATTCTCTGTACCTTTTCCCCCTCTCTCCTACCCCCACTCCACTGTTGCTAATCCTCCATGTGATCTCCATTTCTGTGGTTCTGTTCCAGTTCTAGTTGTTTGCTTAGTTTGTTTCTGTTTTTGTTTTAGTGTGGTTGTAATAATTGTGAGTTTGCTGTCATTTTACTATACATGTTTTTTATGTTTTTTTTTCCTTAGATAAGTCCCTTTAACATTTCATATAATAAGGGCTTGGTGATGATGAACTCCTTGAACTTGACCTTATCTGGGAAGAACTTTATCTGCCCTTCCATTCTAAATGAAAGCTTTGCTGGATAGAGCAGTCTTGGATGTAGAAGCAGTCTTTCATGACTTGGAATACTTCTTTCCAGCCCCTTCTTGCCTGTAAGGTCTCTTCTGAGAAATCAGCTGATAGTCTGATGGAAACCTCTTTGTAGATGACTGTCTCTTTACCTCTTGCTGCTTCTAGAATTCTCTCCTTCATTTTAATCTTGGCTAATGTAATTATGATGTGCCTTGGTGTGTTCCTCCTTGGGTCCAACTTCTTTGGGACCCTCTGAGCCTCCTGGACTTCCTGAAAGTCTATTTCCTTTGCCAGATTTGGGAAGTTCTCCTTTATTATTTTTTCAAATAAGTTTTCCACTTGTTGATCTTCCTCTTCCCCTTCTGGTACCCCTATAATTTGAATTTTGGAACGTTTAAAGATGTCCTGGAGATTCCTAAGCCTCTCCTCATTTTTTTGAATTCTTGTTTCTTCATTCTTTTCTGCTTGGTTGTTTGTTTCTTCATTCTGCTCCACTCCATTGATTTGAGTCCCAGTTTTCTTCCCATCACTACTGGTTCCCTGTGTATTTTCCATCATTTCACTTATGAACGCCTTCATTTTTTCATGTAATTTGTGACCAAAATCAACCAATTCTGTGAGCATCCTGATTAGCAGTGCTTTGAACTGTGCATTTGATAGGTTGGCTATCTCTTGCTTGCTTAAAAGTATTGGCTCTGGGGCTCTGAGCTTTTCTTCTGTTTGTGTCATTTTTGGTCAGGTGGCACCTGTTGCATATGAGGGGTGGAGCCTTAGGTGTTCGCCAGGTCGGGGCAACCCAGTTGCCGGGATGTGACGCTGTATGTAGGGGTGGGGTCCGAGAGGGAACAATGGCTGTTGTTCTGCTCTCTGTCAGATCTCTGTCCCCTCTGCTGCTTCCCCCAAGCAAACTGGGCCCTTCTGGTGCTGATTTCCGGTGGGTGGGCTTATATATGTTCTAGGACCTGTGTGTCTCTCCAACAAACTCTCCTGTGAGGCTGGGAGTCACTCCCTGTGCCTCAACCCCCACAGGTGTTTTCACTTGGTGTTTTCAGGCTTTATTTCCTGGCACTGGGATCCTGGCTTGCATGGTCTGTCTCACTCTCAAGTTATCTGTGCATGAATGTGGGACTGCCCAGTCAGCCAGCTGCCTTGCATGCTGTGCCCTGCTTCGCAATCGCTGCCTGGCTGGGTCTGCCCATTGCCACCCCACGCCTGGGGTCTGCCAGCCACCACCCGTGCACCAGAGGTGCTTTTCGGGGCCCAGTGCCACCGCTTTTTGTGCCGCAACCCCTCTCTGCTGGGCCTACCAACTCTGCCCCACTTACCGGTCTGGAAGAATGTGTCTATTTTATCTCCTTGGTTGTCCCACTTCCATACAGCTCAATTTTCTGTCAGTTCTGGTTGTTATTTTGTTTCTAAATTGTTGTTGTTCTTATTTTGGTTGTGAGAGGAGGCACAGTGTGTCTACCTCTGCTTCCATCTTGGCCAGAAGTCTAGACTTCACTTTTTAGAACAGTTTCAGATTCATAGTAAAATTGAGCAGAAAGTACAGAGAGTTCCCACATACCCTGTTTCCAACTTTTAATTACACTTAATTCTAGGCTTTCCTTATTTACAAAATAGAAAACACTTCTTAGCATCTAGTACAGTGGTAGGCATAGAGCTGGTGCTCAGCACAAGAATGCTAAATAAATAAACTAAAATGCTTCTTGATTTCCTAGGGAAATTTTCAAAAATCTTTTAGGAAAAATGATCACTTGGGGATGTCTTTCGCTCCTGCCCTTGAAGAACTTAATTCTTACATACACCTCTGACAGCAGAGGTGACACTAAAAATATTTAATAATTAGCGTGGCATGAATACCATCCCCTAAAATCAGGCAACAAAACAGTCCTGAAAACTCCTGTTGGCCCAAGAAATGATCCATGAGTTCCTAGGTGGGGGAGGTCCCAGAGGTCCTGGACATAAGGCCACGATCACAGGGAGTGAAGCATGGGCCATCAGCTACTTGCCAAGTGGTATGAAAGTATTTTAGCAATCGTCACAACCATATCAGGGGCATGGACTGAATGTCAGTTCTGCCAAAAAGTAAACTGATATTATCTGGACTTTATAATGACTCTAGAATATAGTACCTATAAAATGGACTTCTGTCAATCATGAATAGTTTTGGATTTGGAAAACAATGAGTCTCTGAAATGCAAAGTGCAGACAAGAACTGAAAACAAGTCAGATGCCAGTGTCAAGGGTCCGTTAGGCAGTACAAGATCAGAGAGAGCAAAAGAACTAGCAGGCAAGACAAACCAACAGGGCAGACCCTAGGTAAGTAACCATGAGTCAGAGTTCAAGGTAAGGCAGTAGAATCAGCTAAGCAGATGGTAAGGGAATGCTAGGTAAGGATCCCAGCAAACAGTTGTCTAGGATGCAGAAATGTATCAGCAACAAGGAGACTCTGGCAAACTGGTAACTTTATCTCCGAGTTGAATATTTTCTTACTATCCTTCCTACTATGGCAAGAATCTATGTGAAGGCATGACCTCTCTTTATATATGAGGTTAGATGAACCAGATAGGAAAACAATGAGCATATCGGCCTTTCAGACATTTAATTGTGGGCACTGGTAGAGTGGTGACATGTCTGACCAAAAGGTACCAGGTTTGCTGGTTTCTCATCACTGCTGCCTACGAGGGTAACAGAGACATTTTAAATCACTGTATCAGGCCTTATTATTTCCCCTTATTATTGACCCTTATTAAAATGTCAAATATATGTGGGCTTAACAAAGTCTTCAAAGTCCTTCCATCAGAGGATGCAAAAGAGAACCCAATGACCTGAAGAGGAATTAGCTGCCAACTTAAAAACAGTATCTATCAGTAATGAAACAATAAAATAAAAAATTCCAAAAATCATTGGCAACTGGTTTGTCTAAAAAGGAATTTTGAAAATGGGGAGAGGCATGACTTAATTGAAGGTGGACTGCTGAGAGAAGGTACTGTTTTTTTGGTTTTATATAGTGTAATAAATCATACAGAGCACCATAATTCGAGTTTACGAGGAAGGTAATACTGTTTAGATTGTAAAAGTGACCTCTGGTGGGCAATAATGCTCTCAACTCTGTGGCCTAGGGAGCTATATTCCATTGATCGTCACTCTAAAAAAGTCTATATGGGCAACAGCTTTCCACTATAACTTTCACATCCATTTAGCCAATACATACATACAGTATTTCCTGGTTTCATAATGTATCTGGGTTGATTCATTTGTATGAACTGGTAACAGAAAGGTTTTTAGAATATTCTTCCAACAATCTTCAAATCAA